>JASPKZ010008168.1:0-209849 GCA_030220185.1 Diploptera punctata
GAGAAGAGATACAGGAGAGAGATAGAGAGAGATCAGAGAGACAGAGAGTGGAGAGAGATACAGAGGAGAGGAGAGAGAGAGAGACACACAACCACACACACATTAATGGTAATGATGGTAATCATGATAATAGATTATAATAGTGCTACTAATAGTAAACTGTATGATATTTGTTTGGAAGCAAAGCGTAATTATTAAGACTTAAAGTTTGTGTTTGCGAAAATGTCTCCGTCGCTCCTCCCTCACTCATTTTAATCCCATCTCTTAGCAAAGTTCATTTGCTCATCGTTTGGCACGACAATTGCGCAGAGCCAGTAATTAACTACCCTTCCTCATCCCCCTTGCTAATTATAATCACTTGCCTCTCCCTCCATCCCCAGTTAGCACGCACTCCTGCATCTTCCTACAGGAAAACGTAAAGAACAAATTGAGGTAAATTATTTACGTGAAATGTTGCAGAACTAATTAGTCAAAAATATTCCCCTTATAATTAACAGTCTCGTTAAAACCTAATGGACTTTCTCGTTAGAGAATGCCGACTTCAGTGGCGGATTCCGAATGATATGTGATATGACAATTTCAACAATACAGAATGAGTACCTATATTTAGCCTACCTTTGTATATTGAAGAAATAAATACATTTTAAATCCTACAGTTAGGTTGATATGTGAGTTTTAACTAACTCAACGATACTAATGAAATCGGAGATTCATGGGGCCGCAGGCGTAATATTTTCACACCTCCCTATCCTGAACTAATACAGTATTTAGTTATAATCGTTGACCTCTCTCAAGTCATGGCTGTTGTTTTCTCTCACATAATTCTTTGCGTACCTGTTGAACTATTTCCCTCTGGTTTCCCTGTAAGAAGTTTACTTCCTCTATTATTTACGCACTCTTGCGTGTTTGGTATTTAAAATATAATAGCTTTTGTATTATTATAGATGTAAGGTCCACCGCTGTGGTCTCGAGGTAGCGTACTGCCTTGTCACGCAGCGGGCCCGGGTTCGTTCCCCGGTTGGGGCACTTTTTCTGGGTGGTGTTTTTATCGGGGTTTTTCCTCACCTATAAGACAAATGTCAGGAAAACTTTAAGGCCTAAACGGTCCCCGAAATCATATAGTTATCATCATCATCATCATCATCATCATGCTTATCATCATCATCCTTCACCGGTGTGGAAAGCAACGGGAAGCTACCACACATCCAATTCCCTAGTAAAGCTGCAATCATAGCATGAAAATGCTATGATTGCAGTGAAGGACCTGCCTTCGGGCAGAATTACTATGGATGGATGGATAGATGTAAGGGGTGTTATTATAGTTGTTTGTACTGTATAGGATAATAGTTAATTATTTTAAAAGTTTATTTTATTTTTGTAACTTGTGTATCAGGGTTAATTAATATTTATATTTGAAAAGGATAGTCTCGAGTTTTTTGGAGCTATTAAATGAATTAATTTATTGTTTTAGAAATATTAATAATGGTTTAATAGTGGTGAGATGTTAAACGGTTAAGAGAATATCTAGTTTTACGGGAAATATATTTAATTTAAAAGTTTTCTTTAATATTGTTATTGTTAATCGATTTTTGAGTTTGGTTTAATATAGATGGGGATGAGCTTATTTATATATTTTATAAGTAGTTAATATTTAAAAATATTATGAATTTAAAATTGGTTATTAACCTAAGTATGTTAAACTCTTACTTTAAATGTTGCTGCTCATTGCCAATTGTTGAGATTTTGCTATTTTTATACGATCTAGTTCTTATTAATATCATGAAGCTCTCTGTTATGCCATTTTTTTCCATCTACTCTGTCTGTACGTTTCCCTTTGTTTCAAATATTAAATTATTCTAAGGACTTCATTTTTATCTTCTCTTAAATTAAGAGATCATAATATTTTCATCCCATATAATAGTCTATAACAACACTTCAATATTTGCGTATTTTTAGTCTAACATTTTGTAGAGAATCTGGGGTACAAGAGTCTCTGTAATGCATATTGGCTGGGGGGGGGGGGTTGTAACTATCATGTTATTTGACATGTTAGGCTACATAAAATAAGAGAGTGTGTATTATTAGCGAGAATAAGAATGGTACACTTAAAACATAGTTGGAAGAATAATATCCAGGAAGCTATGAAATGAAAATAATTGAAAAAAAAGACTGTTTAAACAGAATGAAATGGAAATTGGAAAGAGGAAATAACAATCTAAAAAAATAATATAAATGTAAAACTTTTCATATGACTATTTTGTTACTGCACTCCTCCACCCCCCCCCCCCAAAATCACGTTATTTTATATATTACATGTGACCATATTCAACATTAACAGATTAACCTAGGACAATTCCCCATCAGAGATCCGCCGTCATGTACCAGGGGACCTGCGCGTATGTCTTATATTTTAAAATAAATAGTAAATCCATATGCAGGTCTTTCATTGCAATCATAGCATTTTCATGCTATGCTTTGCAGCTTTACTAGGGATTTATAGGTGTGGTAGCTTCCCGTTAGTTTCCACACACAAGATAAATAATATTTATAATAATAATTATAACCTTATTCATTATTATTTTATCTACTGCTGTAATAAGTTTAGCCTCAATTTTATAAAAAAAAATAGTTGAAGACCGAGACAAATCCTCTCCATTTGAATGCGGATTTGACCCTAAAAATTCTGCCAGGAGTAAATTTAACTTTTTTCCCTCAACATTTTTTAGGCCTAGCGGGGATACCTCGGCGATATTCAGACTATCCAGATGCCTATACAGCATGAAATGTTGTATCATCTATTGGATCAATATATTTTATCGACCTAAATATCCAGTGAGACTTCGTTCGAGTATCTAGTGGTGCCATTATAGGCAAGTACAGATAATATATTGTTGATGTGTAATAAATAATACTACACTGTTAATAATATAAATATGAAGAGTTATGGGATACAAGATTGAAGTTCTACAATACAATGGCGGTACCGGTACTTTTATACGGTAGTGAGACTGGGTAACAAATAGAAGGAGTTCGAGTAGAATACAAAGTGCAGAAATGACTTTTCTAAGAAGGACCAAAGGATACATAAAATTGGATCACATAAGAAATGAAGAAATAGTAAGTGAATTAGAAATATATTCAATAAGTGACAGAATTCAACATCAATAAGTATTACAAGATTAGACTAATAGCTCTAGAAATGGATTATTTACGCAGAAGTGCCAGAAAGTCAAAATTAGAACATGTCACAAATAAGGAAATTAGAAATATAATGGAAGCAGAAGAAAGCATAATTGAAAGAATTGAGGAGAAGGAATTAAAGCGGTTAGGACATGTTTTAAGAATAGATGATGAGCGATGGCCAAAGCAACTATATCAATGGCATCCGACCAGAAGGAGGAAGACCGAAGTTAACATGGAAGGAAAACATGAAGACATTAATGTAAACAAGAGGGCTAAGCATTGAAGATGCCCAAGATCGTAGGCTTTGGAGGTTTGGCACGGGAAGACGGCAGTAGCTGTAAAAACCCGAAGATAGATAGAGATAGAATTCAACAACACCGCGTCGGCTGGCAAGAGCATGTTCAGAGAATGGAAGAAACAAGATTGCCTAAGATAGCATATAATTATAAACCAAAGGGATTAAGGTATGTAGGAAGACCTAGGAAGAGATGGAAGATATCATTGTGAATTCCGAACAGGCGAATCGCCTGAACCTCGAATTGAAGATGATGATGATGGGATTCTTCTTAGGAACCATGAACTTTTTTACAATTAGAATGTAATCTTCGATAAAACATACTGGGCTCCACTGGACTGGGAAATATAGCACTTGATCACCAGAGTAAAATGTGGCGCTTGATTACCAACCAGAAAAGGTTTACTGCTACAAGGTCATTGTATTTTCAATTGCAGTAGACTACTATTATCTTATTCAATTCTACAATTTTTAAATAAATATCTTACAATGTAATTCAGTTCATCCTGATATTATTTAGTGACCTAATTCTTAAGTAATAACAAAATTAATGCTATATCGAGTGATACATTTTGGAATCTCCATACTCCGTAATGCCGTTGGCGAGTACAGGAAGTTAGCCTATTTGTATTTGTGTAATCTATTCCTGTGATTTGTCTCGATATCTGTCGTTTAATATTTCTGAGAGGTCCAAGGTGATGGACATACTTTTTTCCTGACATCGACTGTATATAGGAGAAAAAAACGGATGAGACATTGAAACTTACACGCACATTAGTATGCAGTGGAAGCAGTCATGGAAACAGTGGGAATAGTTTATGAATTTTTTGCTTGCTAGGTAATTGAAGTTGCATGTGTTATATATGTTGATACGTGAAATCTGGTATCCGTTACTACTCCGAACTATTTTACGGTTGGAAATGGTTTTAGAATTTCTCCATTAATGGCGAGTCTATCTTTTGCTCTTGGTCGTCGTTTGATGAAGATAATGTATTTAATATTAGTTTAATTAAGATTTATGTCCCATGTGTTAGTCTAGATAAGATATTCATAAGGTATAAAGAAAATGTTTCGTATCGAGTGGGCTGTGATTTTTGTTCCTCATGCAAACCTTAAAAAAGGAAAACTTCAAATGTTAGTCTTTTGGGAGACTTTGGGAGCGCTTGCATATAGCTTCATTCACACTAAAACGTTTTACACTTTCCGATTATGTATATTGAGGATATCATGGATCAATAATAGGCCATATGCCTAAAATACGCATGAAGAAAGGTTTGAAATACTTACAATGAAACAGTCAACCATTGCATGCCGAAACCTACCTTTAAATTTCTCCCAGAGAAACGTTATTATTTAGCCTACCAAGGGCATGTAAAAAAATCTGCCGCTTTTAACTGCAAGGCACTAAATACAGTGCAAAATATCTCATTTAAACTCGGGGAAATAATACAACTCTTGAACTGGCGGATTGGATAACCGTCACGACCTGCTGTCGGCGCCGCGTCACGCCTCATTGCACTCCATTTTATTTGTGTAGGGAGTACATCAGCTTCGCACAGTGTTGTTGCCATTGCTGGATTTAGGCTTCAGTTTCTGTGCCATACAGTTATAAATGGCAGATAGTTTTTTGGACACGGTCTTGGTACATCATAACGCTCCTCTGAGAGAAATTTCAACTAAGTTTCGGCATGCAATAGTTGGTAATTTCCTTGTTAGGAAAATCTTGCTTCCAGTTCTTGCCACTTTTGTCTTAAGGTATAGGCCTACATCAACTATGATCATTATCGTCATCTTCAAGGTATGGGCCTGTTGGCCCGTTCCGCTCACCCATGCACAATATGCTACAGGTCTTCCTTCATTTCTTCGGCCTTTAGGTTTATAATGAAACATATGTTTTCATCAACGATTATTTGGCATTCATTGTACATGTTCAAACCAATTACATTTATTTTTGTATATTCTCTCGTTTAGATTATATATTTGTAATTCATCTCTGATATCTTGACTTCTCTTTTGATCTCTTAAAGATACATTTGCAACGGATCTCAGAAATCTCATTTCTAATGTCTCAATTTTATGTTTATCAGAGATCGTTAATGGCCAAATCTCAGGCCCGTATGTTAACGTTGGACAATGATATAAACGATAAATCTGAATTATAGTGAATTGCCGTAAATTAAGAACAACTTATGCCTTGGGAATTTGAAAATACCATGTTTGTAATGTTCATTACGTCATTGGAAAATTAATTTTGTCAGTAAAACACAAAGAGGTGTGCAGTAATATACTGTGCTTGGTAGCTAGCGACACACATCTTGTTAATGTTCTGTTAAAGAAGGAGGTTCTTGTGACAATTATCCGCCATTTTGTCGAGCACATGGCTTTCCCTAGGTAAATGAGTAAGGGGAGGGTAGAAGGGATATGACAATTAGCAGCACAGGCTAATGAGGATAAGCTTCTCCTGCACTTCTCTCTTGCTAGCTGATTGTTCTGTTAATTAGACACTTACTTGCCATATTGAAGAACACACTTTAAGTTAATGGCACACCTATATACACACTCCTTGTTTTCTTTAACTAAGAATTACGTAATTCATTGAACATGTTCTTTCAAGTATTTAGTACGACTTTGGAAAGCTGGTTAGTTACTAGGAACAGAAACTAGAAAAGGGAAAGGGCAGAATATCACGAAAAAGGAGAAGAATTTTGGGATTGATCAAGTTAGATTTATTTTGCATAAATATCCAACGTTCTCTGATTTAAAAATATAAATCAATCAAATGAAAATAAATATAATTCATAGATTTTTTATGATTGTGCATATTATAATTATTGCAAAAAATCAAGAATTTATAGTTGGCAAAATGTTCTAGTATATTAATCAATTAATTTATAAACATAATTTCAATGTTTAGACATTTATTTCAGTGTCTAAAGTTTTATTTTCCACTCGTCCCTAACCATCCACTCCATGTCCTCCAGTCCTCTTGTTCTCATTCCAGTTCATATTTCTTGCATTCGTGAGTCTCGAGATTTTCCTTTCTGTCTTCTTCCAGGTGGATACGATTCCAATGCTTTCCTGAATAACCTTTAATTAATGATTTCTAAATATTTAAAACAATAAAAGTTGTACCTGTGGTGGCAGTCGTCCTCAACAAATTAAATATGTTAAAAATATTCAGCTTTTGGAACCGGTTCCATTTTCAAAACTGTTCTGTTTGGTATTAATAATTTCTGTTATTTTTTAAGAACTAATTGAATTTCTTAACTGATATTTTGGTCAATATTACTCCACGCGCGACAGGCCTTGAACGCCCTTGGCCTACCAGCCGGCTGCGGGCCTCATGTCCGCATGTGTTATTCACAGAGGTAGACGATCATAAGCCAGTGTAGGGGTGACATGTGGTCAGCATGTCGGGTCCCCCAGCCATAATAGCTGGTCTTCTCAACCTGGAATCGCTACTCGTTGTAGCTACCCAAATGTCTCACGATGCTGGGTGGGCACCGGTCCCATACTGGCCGAAATTCCATGAGAAAAATTTCTTCCCCCATGGGGACTCGAACCAGCGCAAGTCCCGTAGCTCTGCCCAAAAAGGCTTCTTGCCTTAACTACTCGACTACTGCGCGGGACTTATCGTCAATATAAGTTAATATTAATGTAGAAAATCAACTACAAATGTCAGACCTTTTTTCGGCGCCCTTTTTATGTATTTTTTCTTTATTATTTCATCTCGTTCCTTTTATTTGCCTTATGTTAGTAATATATTTATTGTTGCTTTTAAGTGCTTAGGTCATTAGTGATTTTTAGGACTTAGACTATTTTCTTCCCATTAAGAGTTAATTACCTGAACGAGTGATTTGTAGGTAGACTGAGGAGTGGAACTCTGAATCTACATTAACAAGTTCATTGGTCACTTTGTAGAATGTGATTAGCAGAATGTGAGGGAGACCGCTGAAGACGGCACCGTACAAAGGAAACACGCCCAAATCCATGATGGAGATTTAAAGTTCCCTATGCTACCGGAAATTCAATCTGGACCCACGGACTTGAAGATAGGACACTACTCTCCATGCCACAGTAGCAGAGCCCAATGAGTTTAAGTGTTGTGATTTGATTTTTGTATTTCAAATTAATAGTTGTTTAGTTGAACTGGTTCATGAATTAAATAGGCTACCATAATTTAAAAGATGGGAATAAGGATTCAGAAAATTTGTGTAAGAGTGATTCAAGAGATAAAATTACGAACAAAATCATGAGAGAAATAGGCGAAATTGAATCCGTTATTAGTTAAATATTTGAAATTAATATAAAATTATAGAATATTCACCTGAAAGGTCCGTCTCCTCAACTTAATTATCATTTAACTGTTGCGCTTTCGGGACTTGTCCCATCATCGGCAGGATTCAAAACTGGTGTTTCACTGAAGATCTGGTAGAGGGGGTTGCATGTATTGGGTTCGTTTTCGTTTATCAGGCTGTCGTTGTGAGCTGCTTTCATGATTTCCATCTCTTCGAGTACGTTTATCTTCGCTGGATTATTTTCTCTGTGTATCACTGTTAGGGTGTTTTCAATATTTAACATGCGATGTCCTTCATGGATAACGTGTTTTGCATAGCTTGATATACCTCCTGGAGTTTTAACATCAGATTCAAAGAACATTTTCGAGACTTCGTTCACGCAGAAGGTAAATCAAGCTATGCAAAACACGTTATCCATGAAGGACATCGCATGTTAAATATTGAAAACACCCTAACAGTGATACACAGAGAAAATAATCCAGCGAAGATAAACGTACTCGAAGAGATGGAAATCATGAAAGCAGCTCACAACGACAGCCTGATAAAAGAAAACGAACCCAATACATGCAACCCCCTCTACCAGATCTTCAGTGAAACACCAGTTTTGAATCCTGCCGATGATGGGACAAGTCCCGAAAGCGCTACAGTTAAATGATAATAAAGTTGAGGAGACGGACCTTTCAGGTGAATATTCTATAATTTTATATTAATTTTGAATAAACCTCAACGGAACACATCATGAATCTTATAAAAGTTGAGTTAAATATTTGATTAAAAAATATGAAATTGAATGGGCACATCAACCTTAGGACGAATATCAGATAAGGAAAAAATAACAGTAGAGGCCAGCATTGGTACGCAATATTGGAGGAGTTGATAGGAAGTTTAATATAGCCTACATGTCATAGGTCTATAATGTAGATTTATTAAATAGATATTTAAATTATCTTAAAGATAAGCGGGCTAACTTAATTGATTATCCTAAAAGTAGTTTAGCCTATAAGTAATTCAGTTGCATTATCAAATCCGAAAGTGTATGACAACACGGACGTAATCTCTCCATACATCTCTATAATGATTTCATATTTTCCAATCATTACTGCATAATTAATATGTTTCAAATAGACCAGCCTCATAGGCTGACTACTGTTAATAAGGTCCCGGGTTCGATTCCCGGTCAAATCATAGGAATTTTTCCTTAAAGAGAATTATTCCTGTGGTTGCACATGGTCTGGAGTTTGGGTTAAGAAGTCTCCTGGCGCTTCATTACCATTTATCACACTTCATACCATCAGGGTACCGTAACTCCGCCTTCCAGGTGCCCCAACCTAAGAAATGGATTACAATTCTGCCAATGCTAGGTGAGAAAACCAGAAATGTCATAAAAGACAACCTGGTGGCATTAGAATATATATATATATATATATATATATATATATATATATATATATGGTATAATAAGAAAAATAAATGCCTGGACGGGATTCGAACCCGGATCTCTGAGTCTGTACCTCAGCGTGATATCCATTACATACCAGGCGAATGATGGAGAATATAATACATATATAAGAAAAATAAGTGTTTGAATTGGATTCGCCTGGTAGTGTAATGGATATCACGCTGAGGTACAGACTCAGAGATCCGGGTTCGAATCCCGTCCAGGCATTTATTTCTCTTATCATACCATATTAAGCTTGCACTGCTCAATGTTAAACATTTAATTATAACATCTATAAAGCGTCACTGCTATAAGGTAAAATATTCTCTTTAATTTGCTTACTTGTTATAGTCAGCTACTAGATGGCAGTGAAGACCGAGTTCTCGCGACATCTAGTAATAATGGAGAATATAATACATATATAAGAAAAAAAAGTGTTTGAATTGGATTCGCCTGGTAGTGTAATGGATATCACGCTGAGGTACAGACTCAGAGATCCGGGTTCGAATCCCGTCCAGGCATTTATTTTTCTTATCATACCATATTAAGCTTGCATTGCTCAATGTTAAACATTTAATTATAACATCTATAAAGCGTCACTGCTATAAGGTAAAAATATTCTCTTTAATTTGCTTACTTGTTATAGTCAGCTACTAGATGGCAGTGAAGACCGAGTTCTCGCGACATCTAGTAATAATGGAGAATATAATACATATATAAGAAAAAAAAGTGTTTGAATTGGATTCGCCTGGTAGTGTAATGGATATCACGCTGAGGTACAGACTCAGAGATCCGGGTTCGAATCCCGTCCAGGCATTTATTTTTCTTATCATACCATATTAAGCTTGCATTGCTCATTGTTAAACATTTAATTATAACATCTATAAAGCGTCACTGCTATAAGGTAAAAATATTCTCTTTAATTTGCTTACTTGTTATAGTCAGCTACTAGATGGCAGTGAAGACCGATTTCTCGCGACATCTAGTAATAATGGAGAATATAATACATATATAAGAAAAAAAAAGTGTTTGAATTTGATTCGCCTGGTAGTGTAATGGATATCACGCTGAGGTACAGACTCAGAGATCCGGGTTCGAATCCCGTCCAGGCATTTATTTTTCTTATCATACCATATTAAGCTTGCATTGCTCATTGTTAAACATTTAATTATAACATATACATATATCTTTTTTTCTTCCAAATCATGTTAACGTTATTCATACAACTCATTCTTGGTATAGTCTATATTATTGGACACTTTCCTTCTACTTTTATACAATGAGTTTCCGTGCCCCTCTTTCATTCTCCATTCGTGCCACATCCTGCTCACCGTAGTCTATGAGAATTATTCTTCTTGTTCTTTATCCTTACAGCTCTATAGGCCTAAGGGTATTCACCTCCTCAATGGACTTCCTCAGGTGTCCCTATCCAAAGATTTTCTTCTCAATTCCATATTCTGCCTGTTAGCAGATCTTGATATACACAATCCCACCATCTGTTCTTAAGTCTCCCTCTGGGTCTAGTTACTTGTGGATAAGTGGAAAAATATTTGTTTCATCTTTCTATCCGTAATCATTCTGTTTATGGCTAATCCAAATCAACATTCTAATTTTAATTAGCATGATTATCTTGAAATAACTACACTAATTGCTGATTGTATCGTTTTCTCCAATTGTTATCTATTTTAACAACTAGGCTTTAGTTACTTTTTAGGAATGAAATAGGGGCACGGAAACGTCTTGTAGAAAAATCAGAGGCAGATCAAGAATAAGGTGGATGAATAATATTAACTATGATTTGAGAGAAGTGAATTATTCAGACTATTTAACTCATGCCCCGAATGGGAGTCAATGACCAATCACGTTTCAATTATTTCTGTTTTACAACCAATCACAGTCGTGTTTCACCAAATATTTATCAATATGAAATTTACCATATTAAAGAAAGCTCCTCCTTTTTAATATTCTGAACAGGTCTGACCATTATTTTGCAGTGACTGACTCTATAAGAAATACGGCTACCAGATTGCATATATAGTGCATGGATGTCAACACACAGCGCTTTCAGGAGTTAATATAAAAACATTTGTAGCAACTGATTATACCACCAAAAAAAGAAACCACTGTTTGCACTATCTTAAATGTATTTTTTCCCAGGTAACAATCCAGAAAAATATAATTGTCATATTTACATCATACGACATCAGAAATGAATTAATATACAGTTTGATGTTTCATTTTTTCTCCACTAGAGAGCATTCTTACAATATTGCGTTCCTTTGGCAATAAATAGTATGATCTGGTTGCAGTGATAAACAAAAGAAGCAGATGAAGCGTACCTATCGTTTCTCATTTGTTTTCAAACATCGCCGTTTACATTAAATATATAAATATTTTAAAATAACTATATCGGTATTTAAATAATGATTTGTGAGTAAACAGCTTAATTTTATTCGTTAAATAGTCCTAAAAATGCCACTCTTGATTTCCAAATTCTCTAGATAAATTCACTCCTCACTTCGTGAGTCGTGAATTTATCGATAATTTGGAAATCACTCGTGGCATTACTTATGAGAATGACTGGAAAATATTATCTCAGGTTAAGGATATACGCTGAATTTATGCTTACCTGTTTATAAACCACCGGGTTAGTTTTAATTGCAGTAGTTTAGTTATTGACTCAATTTAGGGCCTACTTAAAAGTATTTCCTCTATAATTTCATTTTTGAAAGAAGATTTTTTTTTTTTTTTTTTTTTTTTAAATTCTGAGTTAAATTTATGCAGCAATCAGTAAATTTAAAATGCAGAAAAGAGGGTAAGTAAGAATAATGATTAATTTGCCATTAAATTTAACAAAAACAACTTAACAGAACTGCATTCTGGATCGTTCTGCATCTATTGTAGGAATTAATTCAAGTTGCAATCTTTCAAATTTTAGTACTGAATGTAAAACCAAACGCTCACATCGCATAAGATGAAGTCTTTCACAGGACGATATTAACAACAGACATTTGTATGTATCATTATCAATAAAACCAAAATCACAAAACCAAAACTTTAAAATAGTCAACGCGTTTTGATAGTGTGGCTATCATTATCAACCCAAAATTGCAGTACGGTTGTGTAGGACTTGGAAGACGACTTAAAACTTACATAATACCGCAGGATAGATTTTCATTGCATTCATCTCCATAATATTGGGATAGAGCAATATATCTTTCAGGTGCGGTGAACTGGGGATTCTGTCTGAATAAAAAACTAAAGAAAAATTACACATTAATTTTGTAACAAGATTTGGTACGAATATGGGATAAAAAATAAAATAATTTACTTGCACGAGTAAAATGGAGCTACTACAAATAATGGATAAACTACATTATATATTCTATAGATGAATTTGTGTTTAACTTTTTGCATATAATTGGGCGAATTTATTAGTATAATACGATGCGAGGTTGGGAAGTGGTTTTTACAGAATCGAGGAAAATGTTTAAAAACCGAGCGATAGGCAGGTTTTTAATTTCCGAGGTTCTGTAAAACACTTCACAAACGTGCGTTGTACTTTATTTTTTGCGTGATGGTGTTTTCAAAATAATAAATAATAGTAAAATAATATCATTGTTAGAAATATTTGCGTTCATTATAAACAATTGACTAACGTTAACAGTGTGGGCAATGATTATTAGTTGAAACAACAGGAGGCCGTGAGACCAATTTAGTGATAACATGACAGCAAGTAATGTATTTATTGTTTTATATTATTTCAAATAAAGTTCAGTTCATTTAAAATGCAGAGGTTTGTTTCGTATAAAGTATATTAATACTATCTTTTTGATTTTTTGTATATACATTGTATGTAGTATACATAGAGGGCAGTGGTTTTACTTCCCACACGCATGCTTGTAATATGTAATATAACAGTATAGTTATTTTATTACAGTATAGTTATTTAGATTGGCAACCCCGAAATGTAGGAAGTTGAACTTTCAATCATGGTCGCCATTGCTATAAGTACAACAAAACGCACTATCGCACAAAAAATAATTATTTACTGCTTATTGAAGACTAGTATGTGTAAAATACACATATCCAACAAAAATAAGCCTATTTCTTTATTAACACAAATTAAACTGTAATATGGATGCGAAACATGGACTCTTACTTTAAGGGAGAAGAGAATGCGAGCATTTGAGAATAAAGTTCATAGAACAATTTTTGGACCAAAGGGGGAAAAACAGACAGGCGGATGGAGAAGACTACATAACAGTGAGCTTAATAGGATAGCAGATATAATAAGAACAGTAAAGTCTCGTATACTGCTATGGGCAGGACATGTAGCACGATGGGGAATGATAGAGGGCATGAAAGCTTCTTGTTGGAAAACCAGAGGGAAAAGACCAGTTGGTAGATCAATAATGAGGTGGGAGAATAAAATTAATTATGATTTGAGGAAAATAGATTATACAGGGTGTGATTGGAAAACATTAACTCAGGATAGGGATGTGTGGAGAACTTATGTCCGCGTGGCCATGAACCTACGGATTCGATAGTGCCATTGAGCAAGTTATTTATTTTGATTAAAATACTATATTGCTGTCCACTTTTGCGGCCTCGTTGCATCTGACAGTGAGATCGAGTTCGATCTCCTGTCGGGACAAGTATCCTGAGTAAAATTTTCTTGGAGTTTTAGCTCACCTGTAAGACATTTCGAAAAAAAAGTTGAAGTACAAATGTCCCCTGAACACCACTTGGCCATCATAATTATCCTATATATGTTCAACTACTTTTATTAGAATATCTGAGTAAATTACGTGTCTTGTTTAAATGTTCGTTTTGTCTCGGAGGTGGCATTGACATATAGCTGATTACTCATCCGGTGAGACTCTGTGGCCGAAAAGTACGTATGTGCCTCAGAATTAAAAATCCTCTCCCGACAGTCCGTGAACCTGCAAGGCCCGGATGCATGGAGACAAGTGAAAATTCCTACAAAGGAAGAGGTTGAACTACAAGGGAACTGTCAACTATTGCATGCCGAAACCTATCTTAAAATTACTCCCAGATAAATGTGATGTGATAAGGGCGTGTCCAAATAAAAATATGCCTTTTTTACTGCAAGATATCGAAGCCAGAATCCAGCAATGACAACCCACTCTACGGAGCAAATGGACTCCTTGCATGCTTAAGAGCGGAGTGGAGTAAGTCGCGACGAGGCGCGGATTGAAGATAGTGAGTGTTATCCAATCTATCAATACAGGAATTGTATTACTTTCCTAATGCCACACTTCGACTGCTGCGACATATTACTGACTAATCTGACAACTGATCTATCTGATAGACTACAGCGTGCTCATAATGCGTGCATTCGATTTATATTCAATCTCCGTCGTTATGACCACGTGTCTCCTTCATTTCGGGCCTTATCATCCATCCATCCATAGTAATTCTGCCCGAAGGCAGGTCCTTCACTGCAATCATAGCATTTTCATGCTATGCTTGCAGCTTTACTAGGGAATTGTAGGTGTGGTAGCTTCCCGTTGCTTTCCACACCGGTGAAGGATGATAATGATGATGGCCATATGATTTCGAGGACCATTTGGGCCTTGAAGTTTTCCTGACATTTGTCTTACAGGTGAGAAAAAACCCCGATAAACACCTCACCCAGAAAAACTGCCGCGACCGAGGATCGAACCCGGGCCCGCTGCGTGACAAGGCAGCACGCTACCTCGAGACCACAGCGGTGGACATGGCCTTATCACGGCTACGCCTAAATGACAGAAGAACTTTACATTCACATACCTTACTATTCCAAATTCTGCACACATATTTACCAAGTTATTTAACAACACGTTTTCAAAATTTATCGGCTCATCACAATTTAGGAACAAGATCACGAGTCTCTTCTTTACTTTCGATACCACAGCACAGGACATGTCTATATTCTGAATCTTACACAATATCTATGACTAGAGCATGGAACTCACTTCCCAGCCTTGTCAGGGACCGTCAATCACTATCATTATTTAAATACAAATTAACTAATATCTTAAGTTCGACACAATGAAAACATTAACTCTATAATAACTATATACGACATTCTATAAATTATTATCTAAGAAGCTACTTACTTTATTTTATTTCATTTTAATTTTATTATATTTCATGTTTTTGTTAGTATTAGCTAGTATTAGATCAAATCATTATTGCATTTGGTTTAGTCTGTATTTTATTAACATCTTACAATTGTAATAAGTATGTAATTTTTGTATAATTCTAATATTCGCTGGTTGAGTGGAAGAGAAGGCCTTATGGCCTTAACTCTGCCAGCCAAAACAAAGAATTATTATTATTATTATTATTATTATTATTATTATTATTATTATTTATGAGATATTTGGCGCTGGATTTTAGTGCCTTGCAGTTAAAAAACGTCATATATTTTTTTAATATGGCCTTTGTGCATCATAACGTTCCGCTGGAGAAAATGTCAATGTAGTTTTCGTTATGCAATGGTTGACAGTTCCCTTGTAAGGGAAAAGAGAACAGTAAATTATCTTGGAGATAAAATCATAATTTGCACTGTGAGTTCTGCATCGTACAATCTCCCTCGATTGGTATAATTTATTAAAACAACTTGTACAGTTTGACTTAATGTGGTGCTTAGTTATTGATTTGTTTATGAGTAATTCTAGGGTTGAAAGGAAGAGTAAGGCAATGTCTTGACAAGGTGAAGAAGGTGGAGGGGCATTGGTTAAACGCTAGTAATGTGACGTGTCCATCTAATTCCGTCTGAAAGCCTCTCTGATGTAAGTTTGAGTGTGGGGGCGGTGAAATTGGAAGGCCTGGGCGCCGATTGAACATCAATGGGGAACGAAATTGGTATTTCTGCCTCAACGACTCTCTTCCCTTAATCCCCCCGTCCATTTAGACCTCAAAAGCGGCATAATCATTTCCTTTTCGCCAGTTTTAATGGTCCCTTCCGATTTACTTTTATCTCTTTTTTTCTGGTTTTCTCATACATTTACGACACATTCTATCCATCTCTCATCTGATCTGCAGTGTGTGCTTACTTTGCTTCATTTACCTGTCGTCTTCAGAACTTCTCTAATTTTATCAACAACAACAATATTAATAATAATAATAATATTAATAATGATAATAATAATGACGATGTTAATAATAATGATAATAATAATAATGATGTTAATAATAATGATAATTAATGATGATAATAATAATGATAATAATAATGGTAATAATAATAATAATAATAATAAAAAATAATAATAAAAATAATAAAACTAATAATAATAATGATAATGATAATGGTGATGATATAATGTTAATAACGGTAAGAATAATAATACAAATAGTAATAGTAATAATAATAGTAATAACATTTTATTTTTATTTTGTGGAACAAAAAGTTTTTGTTTCCTATTTTATATTCAATCTCTGGACATATTTTGTTGGTCCGTCGTCGCGGTGTGATAGAATATTCCCTATTCTATATTTCGGTGACTGGGTACTATTTCTGGTAGGATTTTGTTCTAATTTTCTACCCTTGGCCAGGCTTTCACTACGAACTCAGCATTCTCAACTATTATCGTAAGTAATCTTATTTCCAATTTGTCTAGAGGATTTGGAAATCGAGAGTGGCATTTGTTAGGACTATTAACGAATAAAATTAAGCGGTATATTCAAAAGTCATTATTTAAATATAGTTACCGGTATTTTAAAATGTTTATATATGTATTATATGAAAAGAAAACTGAATGCTTGAGTCGGGATTTGAACCCGTGTCTCTAAACTCTGTACGTTTAGTGCTCTAATGACCTGAGCTACCCAAGAATTCCAACACAAACATACATTTTTCTTATACATGTAGTATTGTCAATTCACACAAGAGGTCGCGGAAATTTGTTCCGACTGACATCTAGTGGCTAACATACCAGTTAAGCAAATTTATATAGTTCGAATCTCGTCCAGGCATTTATTTTTCTTATCATACCATATATATATAATGTAAAGGGCGATGTTTGAAAACAAATCAGAAATGAGGTTATATATATATTCATTGCAACTTGATCATATTATTTATTGCCAAATAGGATCGCAATATTGTAAGAATGCACCCCAGTGGAGAAATAATGTGACACATCAAACTATATATTATAATAAACGTTATAGGTTATTCATTTATTTTTTAGTAAACATCTCAGTAAAATCAAGGAATCTGTTCATTATTTGCTATATTCACTGTATTTGTTGGAGAAAAATAATGCTCTGAGTTGTTCAGAATATTAAAAAGGAGCTTACTTTATCACAAAATCAGGAGCTGATAAAAAGAAATCGATAAAGAGCGAGGTGAAACACGACTATCATTGGTTGTAAAACAAAATTCATTGAAACGTGATTGGTCATTGACTACCATTTGGCGCATGAGTTAAATAGTCTATTTAATGTTTTTTTCTCCACGTTAGAAATGTATTTATAGGCTCCCTTGTTTATCATCTGATGGGCTCATATTTTCTTCCTCGGGCATTAGTTCCGTTCTCCCATTACTTCAAACTCATCATTCAACAGGGAGTTTCTTCCTAGCCATGACCCATTTAACTTATTTACATCTTTTCCCTGTAGGATAAAGTAGCTTTTCTTGTGCAGACCTATACTGTATTCGATAGTATCCTATCATATCGGTAACCATTGCTCCAAGGATGCTTACCACTGTGTATCTGTGTAATGTGTGGATCAGAGTTTATGTTTTTTTGTCAGAATACTGTCTTTTAAGGTCATCGTGGGATGTATTTTACAAAAGGATGAAGAATAGAAAGTATAATAAAATAAAAAGAATGCAATATAATCATATCGCGGTTAAAATCGCGGTAGGGCTACGCAGTTTACCTCATGGTGAACATAATGGAAATGTGCAAAAACATAACGGACAGTCGATGTACCAACCACTTAAATATACACAAATTAAAAGCGATAGTAAAAACGGTTTAAATGACGAAACATCAATAATTTAGTTAATTATTAACTATTTAAATCTCGTTATATTTTAAAATAATTGATTTTTTCAGAGCTTATTATATTATTATTATTATTATTGTTAATATGTAACTCATTGGCACTATCGAACATGTAGGTTCATGGCACGCGGACATAAGCTCTCCATACATCCCTAACCCGAGCTAATGTTTTTCAATCATTCCCTTTATAATCTACTCCCCTCGAATCATATTTAATGTAGTTATTCTCCCACCTTTTTGTTGATCTACCAACTGTGCGTTTTTACTATGGTTTTCCTTCAATAAGCTTCCATGCACCTCTTTCATTTCCAATTCGTGCCATATGTCCTGCCTATCGCAGTGTAAGAGACTTAACTGTTTTTATTATACGTATCTGGCTTCCTATATAGACCATGCAACTCACTGTTATGTGGTCTTGTCCATTCACCTGTCTGTTCTCTCTTTGGTCCAAATATTATTCTAAGAATTTAATTCTCAAATTACTACTACTAATTTTATTTTTATTTCTTGGTAGTTGGGTTTCATCCAGTCCCTAATAATTGAGATCAAAAGCTGTCTCATACATTTCCATACTATCATTTAAGTTTTTTAAAGCTAAGTTCGGAAAATAAGCATGATTAATTCTTAATAGTTGGACTTCATCTATTCTCCAATGAAGGTGTAAAGCTATTCCATATCCCTGTTTTATTTTTGTTCTGGATTATTTCTAATGAAAACAATTTTAACAATTGATAACTCATATATATACTTCACCCAAGATAATGGGTTTTCTACTTCAAATTAGTAGACTGCATCTCCTTTATAAATACATATATTTCTAGAATTTAATAATAAAATAGAGTTAATATTTAACGGCGCTCATTATCAGTTCAAGTTATTAACGCCACAAATCAAATCTGGTTGTAGGAAGACCTAAAATATTTTGCCCAGAGGCCTCTTACTTCAGGCTTTATGCTCTTTTACGTTCCCTACGACATGGGGCTCACGGCTCTACTCTCTTCCGAAGGAAGCCTTGCTCAGGATTTTTACGTCCTGAAAACCTTTCGACGTCTGTCGGGTTTGAACCCTCGAACCTCGAAACCAGAGGTGAGCATAGTAACCACTGGTCCACCAAGACTGACGTCAGTATTTTAAAATTAAGAAACTGTGCCTACATTAAAGCAGCATGATTTAATATTTTGTAGGCCAATTACTTTGAAGAAATTTCATGGCATGCTCAGGAATATAGAGCTGAGCTGTATTAAATCCACTATTGCAGTTGGGGTCACTGCGGTAGAACACCGATAGCCGTGATTTGAAATAAAGACAGAGTATAACGTAGCACAGCTCTACCGGGAGTGTTCACATACATAAGACCAATCAAAGGCGATTATATAAAAGGCTATACTCATTTGTCCCTCCCCAGTCGTAATCCGGATTCTGGAAAAAAATATCACTTCTTCAATTCAACAGTGTACTATATGTGATAGTATCCTGAAAATACATATATCACTGAAAGTTTGTTTGAGAAACTTTACACCGAAAGATCGTATTTATTAAACATTTATTTTCTGCAAAATATAAATTGATCTGCTTCATGAACCATAATTTTCCACTTCATCACCTCTTTAGGGACAAGCCGTACCGAAAGGTCGAGGGTTAAGAAAAAAACTGACCCAAATCTCGTGGTGGCACAATGGCCCTGGGGTCGACTCAGCCTCTAACGGAAATGAGTGTCTGACGCTTGTTCTAGGGCTAAAGACAGCCGTAATGCAAGACTGACATCCGGCTGACATCAAGTGCCAATTGTATAGAAATATTGGGAGCCTTGACCTTCTACTGCCCCAAGGATCTCGTATGACCTGTTGTGGGACCACTTTACCTTTTTTAAAATAATTTTTTATCTTTCAGCTCGCTTCCATTGACTCTCTTTCAAATATAACTTAAAACTCGACCAGGGAATAAGTTAACTCTAGCTGTAACTCTTCACCGAACGTCTCACTATACCTTATCCGCTCTTAAAGTGATCCTAACATAAACAAACGCCAATTGTATCCTTCCGCCGGGATTTGACCCGTGACCTCTAACTCAATACGTTAGCGCTCTAGCCAACTGAGCCACTCTGGAATCCTAACACAAACATTTATTTTTCTCGTGTGTGTATATATATATCTCAATTTACGAGCATTATATCGGCGGTCCAACTACCATCTAGTGGCTACTTTAACAAGTAAGCATCTTTTAAATATATTTTTACTTTATAGCAGCAACGCTTATATATTTAGATGTTATAAATAGATTTTTAACATTTAGCAATTAAGGCCAATTATGACACTTAAATATATATATATATATATAAAATCATCAATTACAGTCATGGATTAGGCCATTGGCCTGTTCCGCTTCTGGAATGAAATTTATCCCCCCATCGCTTCTTAGGTCTTTCTGGGTCTCTTCGTCCTGTGGGTCTGTAATTGAATTTCTTCAGAGGTAGTCTATTGTTTGGCATTCTAAAGAGGTGTTCATGACAATTATTTTTGTATATTTGGATGGTTTCAGTTATTGCTGGTGTGTTGAGAGCTTTGCGGATATCTTCATTACGCATGTGGTCATAAAAAGTATAATCCGCTAAAGATCTTACTAACTTAATTTACACACACACCTATATATATATATATATATATATATATATAATCATAAGTATCTGCGAAGATGATTTTAAGGCGAGAAATTGAATGCAATATTCACTGTAATTTATGTAATTTTCCGCAAATTACTCAACAAGTAATTGGTATAGGTCTACTTCTAAATACTTGAAATTATTTAAGATTATTTACCACTCGATTGAGCTTTCCTATAGGGCTAAGATAGTGTACCATCTTAAACGAATGTCACATAAAATTGTTGATTATGTCTTCATTCCAGGGAGATATTTAATTGTTGAAAAACCTCAGTCAGGTGGGATTTTTAACCCAGAAACTCTTGAATATGAGTCTTGAAAGCTACAGCTAGGCCAACTGGCTCAGTTACAGGCCTACGTTTTAAAAATATTGTGTTCTGTATATGCCTATACCTAAGAGTTTATGGATTGCATAATGTTGTGGGAATATGGAGTCTGAGAGGGGAGAGGGCGTAGGAAAATGTGCAGATTATAAAGTAGTAGAGACGGGCTAATATGTAGAGTAATAGATCCGCATTCGCCTTCTCTCAACCGGAAAATCGTTTTAAACTCCGACGGATTCCTATTCTTCGCCTTTTTTTTATACTTCCTCGTTTTTTCTTTATCTCTGTTTTTCGCACAGATATTTCAATCTGCAATTCCACCTTTATTTAGAAAACAAATTTATATATATGGTGGGCAATGAAAACCTCGTAACTCCATTTTGGTAAATTTTATAGAAGAAACAAATAACTGTTATATAATAAATAATTATGAAAATAAATAATTATGAAAGTTGATAAGCAATAGTTTCCACATATTTTACTACAGAATACAAGTCAAGCTATTAATAAATTTGAAGCCCGTGTTCTGAACAGGTATGTATCACATATTTCTGTGCTGGCTACTGGAGTTATGTGGTTTTCAATGACTTAATATACAATAATATTAATATTAATGAAGATATGAACAAGATAATCGCCAAATTTACACAAATCGTAGGAATAATAAATAATACATTAAAAGCTAAAGTAGTACAAAAATCCACAAGAATAAACATATGTAATACTTTGGCATGTCCCGCGCCGTAGCTGAGTGGTTAAGGCAGGAAGCCTTGGCGCAGAGCTACGGGACTTGCGCTGGTTCGAGTCTCCATGGGGGAAGAAATTTTCTCATGGTATTTCGGCCAATATGGGACCGGTGCCCACCCAGCGTCGTGATGCATTTGGGTAGCTACAATAAGTAGCGGCTCCAGGTTAAGAAAACCAGCTATAACGGCTGGGGGACTCGACATACTGACCACATGTCACCCCTTCACTGGCTGATTACCATCTACCTATGTGATTGACACATGTGGATGTGAAGCCAGCAGCCGGCTGGTAGGCTAAGGGCCTTGTAGGCCTGTCGCGCCAGGAGTAAATACTTTGGCATTACCCTCCCTTTTATATGGAAGTCAGATTTGGACATCAATAAATAGAGACAAGAGTAAAATAAAAGCAACGGAAATGAAATTTGCTCTTTTAGATCGAAAAAATAATGAAGAAATTTTAGAACAATTAGAAGTAGAATCAGTAGTAGAAAGACTCAACAAATATAGGCCTAAATTAAACTGGCTAGACCGTGTAAAAAGAATGGATAATTCAAGAATCCCAAAAATGATGAAACAATATAAGCCCAAAGGACATCATCGGCCAGGAAGACCTGTAAACAGACTTGTTGGATGAGGTCGAAACAGATCTACAAATGCCTAATTCGTGACGGATGATATATATATATATATATATATATATATATTAATAATTAAAACTACTCATGTTAATTGAAAATCTATATTCTGATCAGGGAGAACAGGCAAAAGTCGTTTAAATATTGGCAGGATAACCTGGATCCAATATGGGACAATGGTGATTTCTCTTCACTCACTAATGTCCACACTAGTTGTGCACAACTACCTATAAAATGAGCAGCGGAAACTATTCTGGGATAGTCATCCAGACCGTAAGGCTAGTCCATTGCTCCCGGCCAGTTTTGAACCCTCGAACTTCGGAACCAAATGCTTGGTAACCACTAGTCCATCGGGGCAGACTTAGTGTTGTAATTTCAACAATCTGCGAGACAAAACTTACATACGTTAGACCGCACACGGGTTGGAAACATGGTTTTATGGATGAATTGATTTGTTGAAGTGTATCTGAGCCCAAAATTTCGAAATTAATTCCCAAAACATTTACAGCGCAGAACAGCGGGTTACACCAGATGTGATCGGAAAAGGAACACCGATATCTTAAAAGAATTGAAGACTACGCCAATTTTGGAATATATTAAACAGTACCAACTAAATTGGAAACACCATCTTGAAAGAATGAGTTCAAATCGGATCCCCAAAGCTGTTTATAATTATATACCAAGAGGACGAAGATCACTGGGCCGTCCTATGAAACGCTGGAGGGAAAATTGTCTATAGGATCGTAACAGGCCTTGGCCTAATACTTGGAAGGAAGAAGAAGAGAAGAATTCCCAAAACATTTTCAATACCTGCAATGTACATAATTTTATTTCATTCCATGTTGAATTTTATTATTTTTTATAATTAATATTAACATGTATTTCATATACCTAATCAACAATTGATAGGGTAAAGCATATTCGTGATAAATTAATTATCAATCTATACATTGATATCCTGTGTTAGCAAACATTTATATGTAATGTTTGTAGAAGTTGCAGGTCCAATATATTCTATAAATATGTGAGACTTAGCGTAAATTTTGCCAACGATAGTATAACTTAATTTGTTTATGAAGAAATCTGGAAGGTGATTTCGAGACTTGGTTAGGCAATTACGTGAAAGAGTTAAGGTAATTTGATGAACAAAAAACAAAAGAAAAATACTTTAGAAATGTATTTGTAAAAGACAACTAGAACAAAATATCCTAATCTCCTGTCAATAATATACAGTAATAGTTCCTTATTGGCGGTTCCCTTATTCGCGTTTTCATTATTCGCGGGTTAAATAATCGCGATACAGTTCCTGTTTTCGCGGTTACATTTTTTTTATTCGCGGATCCAGTCGGTATTATAGGATTAGTATCCTTTTTTAACGCATCGGCAACTTTTTTTTACTGGAGACACGTGCCAAGGCGACATTTACAAAGAGCGATTCAAACCAGGACAAATTAATATCAAAGTAAAATATACCTTATTGTTACTAAGCCTAAAGTTCGTTGTTAAAAGCCACCGCCGTCGTAATTCACTTGTCGCTATGTCCGTTGATAAATGCCGCCCTCGACACAATCGGTATTTAATTGTTTCAATTTATTATTCGTTGCAATAATTTTGATAGAACAACACGTGTCTCTGCTTTGTTGCCAATTTATTATGTCGAGTAAAATTAAAGAAAATTAGTATCGAAGCGGAAGAAAGTAGTGTTGCCGCTTAAAGTAAAAACATAAATATTTGACCGTTTACGCGTTTGAGAGTCGTTTGCATCTATATGATGCTCTTTCAATGTTAATGCATCAACTGTACGATTCATCAAGAAATCCGAAGACAAAATAAGGAATTCTATTGCTGAATTACAGCTGAATGTCAATCTGAGTTGAAAGACCTTTTAAAAGCGGCTAAACAGGGAAAAAAATACTAAGTTATTCAAGCCCTTTCTCAAGCCTGACAGTAATAATTAATAGAAATTGTTCAAAATCTCTCAGTAATTGATTTTATTTTGATAATTTTTATTTTATTTTGGAACCTTGGAACGTATTCCCTATATACCCATACAAATTACCATTCCATATTCACGGCATATTTGCGGCACGTGTCCCCCAGCTTTTACTGTACTCCTCAGATAACAATTGATGGGCTAGCTAGCTTACCTACATTGATCCCAGTTCATGAATTTCTTTGTTATAATTAAACAATTTGACCCCCATTTCAGATATTAGAGCTTATGATCTTCCAAGTTTCGACAATGTTTCAGATCCATTTTTTGCCAAAAGAATCTGAATGAGCTTCAAGAGATAATGGGTTTCTTTGAGTCTTATAAATATGATCGTCTTGTTTCATAACCATGTTTGTATAATTAAACGTTTCATGTAATATCTACTTTACTTCGCCTTTTCTTTCATTTACTTCCTGAATCGAAACAATGAGGAACGTAATTTTGTGATTGGTAATTTCCTGATTTTGGATTATGGAAAAAAAATCTACAATGTGAGATAAAATATATTATATAAGAAACAATTTTGTAGCAGCACGTGACCATGAAAAAAGTACACGGTTTAGATGATAAACTAGAAATAATTACTCTTGCGCAGAAGGTATTTTTCTTTCAAGAATACTAAGAAATGTTACATAACTTAAGGTTTAGTGAGTTGTATGAGGAATACAAACAAGAGCAACATATAATTTGATATGAGTCATCTATCAGTAATTCATTCAACGATAATTTTGCCTGTTGAAGACCTGCTCGATGGTTGGTAAACATGGTATCTTACATTAAGGAAAGGGTACATTGAGGGAAGAAAATAGGACCATAAGACGATTATGGTCCAGAAGGGCTGAGAACTAGGAGTGGTGGAGTTCCATATATGCCTATTATCAGGATAAATAAGTCTAGGATTAAGATGAAGAGGAAGTGAGCAAGAGAAGAAATGCTTTAATACTTTTTATTGGAGAGTAGACCATTGGGAAAACTTAGGCCTAGGTTTAAGTGGGAGAATAATATACGGATGGATCATAAGGAACTGAACATCGATGATATAAACTGGTTCAGTTGGGTGAGAACGGAGGACACAGGATGACCTTAGTGAATCCGGGATTGAACCTACAGAATAACTACGTCATAGAGTTAGGTATTAAATTGTTAGAGACTCGCTGTAACAATACAACGTACTTAAAGAGTTAGGCCAGGCAACAGGCCGTGGTGGTAGCGCTGAAGCAGGAAGTCGCTGCCATCACTATATTATGAGTATTAAATCGCAAAATGTTTCCAATCTCTTTAAATTCAGGTCTCACTACTAACGAAATATAACAATATATAATAAACTAGGTAATACCCGGTGTGCGTTGCTACGCCTAAATAAATGAAATATGTTAAAAGTTAATTAAATTGTATGGCTTACGCTGAGACTAACCAGATATGGCGGTTGCTCCACTTTTAATTGTCGGATTTCGCTCGTTTTTTGACAATACCTGCCTCGGTTTATTTTAATAGGATACACTGAGTTTCGTTGTGAAACTTCGAAAATTGTGACCGCTAGAGCGATTTTTAAATTTTTACTTCAGGTGAACTCCTACTCCTAATGGTTTTAGAGAGTCCAATTGTGAATCTAAACCATCCAGAAACTCATTCAAACACACACAAAAATGTTCATCAAAATCGGTTCAGTCATTCAGGAGGAGATCAGTGACATACACACATACAGAAGAATTATACTCGTATATATAAAGAAAAATAATTAAAATAAATAAACAACGGCAAACATGTGCATTTTATATTCATGCGAAATTACTGAAATGATAGCTCTAAATTGTGTTAAAGTGGAAATTAGGCACCCAATATGGCGACAGGAATGAACATCTGCTTCCGCCTTCACTAGTTCCGGTGCTGCAAAATGGGATATTACCAATTTATCTCTTTATGTGCGTATGTCTCAATTTAATTTGATAGCCAATGAGAAATAAACATTTAAATAATCGATTACTGGTACATACTTTCATTCTCGGTTTTATTGGTTGGAATTTTTGTATGAGACTACATTAGTTTTTTTTAAACAGAATTGTCAATTAACATCTAAATATATAATATCCCATAAAGAACCTAATCAAATAAACATATAAAATTTGCTTCGATAATGGGTTACTTTTAGCAGGTTTTCCTTTTATTTTAAATAAAAGTTGATTTGCTGTATATTTAAATATGTTTGCAATAGCTTATAGATTTTTTATGAATTAAATTTTACCGTTAGAATGTTATTGACATTGTATTTTAAGAAAGAAATTGAATTCACTTTTTATAAAATATGATTTAAAAACATGGGCGTACTTTTATGTAAACAAGAAAATCAGTTTGAAATTTTTACTAAATTTTACGTTTTTAAAAGGAATTTTATTTACTTATTTATTATTCTAAGTAGTGTATGCAATGTTTAAAAACATTTTGTAATTGAGTTATTTACCGTTAAGAATTTCATAAATTTTTTAATTCGGAAAAAAGTTTTGATTTTTGTTGTATTGAAATTCAGTGAAGTTAAAAGGAATAAGAACTTGTTTGATTTGATACAACATCATATGTAAACCTTGTCTATAGTTAATATAGTCGGGAGATTGGTCCTAAATAAAGTCCAGCATTAGAATTTCTCTCTTTTACCGCATGTTAAAAGATTATTTACTCGAGAGATAGTCACAAATAATTACTTGAAATGCATTACTACTGAAGCTCTCTGGGTAATTTTTTAAAAAACTCTGAACTCTACTCGTTTTTGATGTATAAAAGAAAATGCACAAACACACACATGGAGTATGGTAGTTTCTCCCCATTATTCCCATGAGGAATTGAAGGTACTTGTCTGCTTTCCAACTCTAAAACCACAGTCTGTCTCTCTCTCTAATTCACTCTAATGTGTAACTAATTGTTTTAGTCATTATTAATACTCTAGTAAATACACAGCCCTGGGTATGGATGAGGAGAGTGGCGGGAGAGGGGTTTCCAGTCTCTCTCTCTCTCCGTTTTCCAGAGTACCGGAATATATACACAGAATCATGGTTACGAGGCTTTTGCTTCTCTCAAGTTCCCCTGAAAACGATAAACCACTTTTTTCTCAGTAAAGTTGTACGATGTTGAACGATATTCTGTTTTGATATAATGACGTCATAAAACAGGATATCTGAGTCAACGTTCACATGACCAAAATCTCGATAATACGGATATGGTTCTTCTTTACAAGTTACATTGTGTAAAAATATTCAGCATTTACTAAATTTACATACAAAGTTATTCAAAATACCAAAATGTAGGTCTACATAGTCCTATTCGATGACACTCATAATTAGTTTCTCAATAATAATAATAATAATAATAATAATAATAATAATAATAATAATAATAATAATAATAATAATAATAATAATAATAATAATAATAATAATAATAATAATAATAATAATAATAATAATAATAATAATAATAATAATAATAATAATAATAATAATAATAATAATGACCATGGTGATGATGATGATGATGACGATGACGATGGTGATAATTTATAGATTTTTAATTTTTACACATATTTCTGTGCCTGAAGTTTTACTTTCCTTCTCCACTCGTTCCTATCCATCCACTCCATGCCCTCCAGTCTTCCTGTTCTCATTCCAGTTCTTAAATAATAATAATAATAATAATAATAATAATAATAATAATAATAATAATAATAATAATAATAATAATAATAATAATAATAATAATAATAATAATAATAATAATAATAATAATAATAATAATAATAATAATAATAATAATAATAATAATAATAATAATAATAATGATAATAATAATGATAATAATAATGATAATAATAATGATAATAATAATAATGATAATAATAATGATAATAATATATAATGATAATAATAATAATGATAATAATAATAATAATAATAATGATAATAATAATAATAATAATAATAATAATAATAATAATAATAATAATAATAATAATAATGGTAATGGTAATGGTAGTGATAATGATGATGATGATGATAATGATAATGATAAAATAATAATGATAATGTTTAATGTAATCTGGCGGAATTAAGGCAATGATGCTTTCTCTTTCACTCAACCACAACCGTAATTGTTTAATTTATACCGTCAGTCTAAATACCTATTTTTGCTAATATAGCCTGAAATCTCTAATACAGAACTATGTTATACAATAAAAATAGGATGCTAGATTGAGATCTAATATTTAATGCGTTAAACTTCCAGTCGGAAGTACCAAAATTTAATCTCTGTACAAATCCTTCCGATGCCATATTTTGACATTCTGAAACTGATGAGATGGCGATGAGTTGATAACAACAACAAACACAATAATAATAATAATAATAATAATAATAATAATAATAATAATAATAATAATAATAATAATAATAATAATAATAATAATAATAATAATAATAATAATAATAATAATAATAATAATAATAATAATAAACAACTTATATAAATAAATTAAATAGAAATAAAACGCAGTTTTATTTGATTTTCAGATTTATTAACTTATATAAAGTTAAGATTCGATTCCCATGTGTTACACTTCGCCATGTGCTTGTTTTAGGTCTATTATAGATATTTAAGATTATCATGATTAAAATACTGTATAAGTAAACTAATAGTAGGGGCTAGTACACAATATAGATTTGATAATTAAACATCGAATAGAAAATATAGTAGAATGATAGAACATAAACTTACTAATAAAATGAAATATTTATTGAAAACTAGCGTGCCCGGCAGACGTTCTCCTGCCCGAACGTTCAATTCTCATGTCATGGGCGGACGATAAAAATGTTACTTTTTTACCATAAAATTCAGCAATTAGGACATAATTAGATATTATTAAATAAGTTCGCAAGAAAACCTCTTACAGCCTTCTGTTGTGGCTCAAGAAGTGTGAATGATGACGTCAGACAGTCATGAACATTAGAATTGTACCCTCCTTTCCGTCATATAACAATTATATTAGAGTGAAAAAAAAAGATAAATTGATGAGAGTGAGTCAAAACAGTTCTTTTTTCAGCTAAATTTCATTTCTGACCCACTGTGCACCGGTTCCATACTGGCCGACATTCCATGAGAAAAATTTCTCCTCCCATAGAGACTCGAACCAGCGTAAGTCCCGTAGTTCTGCGCCAAGACTTCTTGTTTTAACCACTCGGCTACGGCGCGAGACTCTTGGCATCAATGAAAGACAAAAATGGTTATTGTGAGTTATCCGTTAAGAGATAAGGGACTATTGGTATCAATGAAAGACAAAAATGGTTTTTGTGAGTTATCCGTAAGAGATAAACATATGCTGTCGCGGACTTTTTTGTAGAGCTTTTTAAGATATTCAATTCTGTATACATTAATTTTGTGTATTTGTTATAAGCTTTAGGCAGCGCAAGCCATTAAAGCGTCCAAAGAGCTACTTTTTTCACGTTTTCCACTACAAAGGGCGATTTTTAAGGGTGTAGGAGTTGAGTATCACAACTCTCTTATAGCCTATGTTCATCCCGGGAATCTCCTGAACATTTTGCAAAAAAACCCCATCACAATCGGATCAACGGTATGGCCGCGCATAAAGTACGAACAAACAAACAAATATACAAACAAACAAACATTATTTTTTATATATAAGATATATTTGTAATTTTGGGAAATTTGTGATCCGAACAAATGTTAAAACAATTTGATTTAAATTGATATGTGTATATATACAATTTCTGTATATCAGATTTCTATTCATTTCGATCATATTCTTAAGGTTGCTTTGGAGACTGATATAGTTTGAAGTGGATCTCAGATAACAAGGTGTATCGTTCTCATCCTATACAATACGAGATTGCTCATTTACGACTGAGTTGAACATTTATTTCTCATTCATCAGATGTCTGGGATTTAATATTCGTCTTATTTTTTCACGACCTACTAGGCGTAATACTTTCGTACCAGTTCATTCCGCATGTAGTATCTATTGTTTTTGTTGGTCGTAACTCCATCATTAAAAGACTGAAATACCTAAGGGATAACAGCGTAATTTTAATTGAGACATCATATGGACACAAAAGATTGTGATCTCTATGTTGGATTAAGACTATTACTAGGTGTGGGATTTTAAATAATAGGTCTGTTCGACCTTTAAATTCTTACATGAGTTCATTATGATTTGAGGACATCATAACGTCTTTAGGAATGTGAATTGTAACTCTTCATATATATTTTTACACGCTTTATATTAGCTTGACCCGTATCTATCTATCTATCTCTCTCTCTATCTATCTATCTATCTATCTATCTATCTATCTATCTATCTATCTATCTATCTATCTATCTATCTATCTATCTATCTATCTATCTATTTATCTATCTATCTATCTATCTATCTATCTATCTATCTATCTATCTATCTATCTATCTATCTATCTATCTATCTATCTGTCTGTCTGTCTGTCTGTCTGTCTGTCTGTCTGTCTGTCTGTCTGTCTGTCTGTCTATCTGTCTATCTGTCTATCTGTCTATCTGTCTATCTGTCTATCTGTCTATCTGTCTATCTGTCTATCTGTCTATCTGTCTATCTGTCTATCTGTCTATCTGTCTATCTGTCTATCTGTCTATCTGTCTATCTGTCTATCTGTCTATCTGTCTATCTGTCTATCTGTCTATCTGTCTATCTGTCTATCTGTCTATCTGTCTATCTGTCTATCTGTCTATCTGTCTATCTGTCTATCTGTCTATCTGTCTATCTGTCTATCTGTCTATCTGTCTATCTGTCTATCTGTCTATCTGTCTATCTGTCTATCTGTCTATCTGTCTATCTGTCTATCTGTCTATCTGTCTATCTGTCTATCTGTCTATCTGTCTATCTGTCTATCTGTCTATCTGTCTATCTGTCTATCTGTCTATCTGTCTATCTGTCTATCTGTCTATCTGTCTATCTGTCTATCTGTCTATCTGTCTATCTGTCTATCTGTCTATCTGTCTATCTGTCTATCTGTCTATCTGTCTATCTGTCTATCTGTCTATCTGTCTATCTGTCTATCTGTCTATCTGTCTATCTGTCTATCTGTCTATCTGTCTATCTGTCTATCTGTCTATCTGTCTATCTGTCTATCTGTCTATCTGTCTATCTGTCTATCTGTCTATCTGTCTATCTGTCTATCTGTCTATCTGTCTATCTGTCTATCTGTCTATCTGTCTATCTGTCTATCTGTCTATCTGTCTATCTGTCTATCTGTCTATCTGTCTATCTGTCTATCTGTCTATCTGTCTATCTGTCTATCTGTCTATCTGTCTATCTGTCTATCTGTCTATCTGTCTATCTGTCTATCTGTCTATCTGTCTATCTGTCTATCTGTCTATCTGTCTATCTGTCTATCTGTCTATCTGTCTATCTGTCTATCTGTCTATCTGTCTATCTGTCTATCTGTCTATCTGTCTATCTGTCTATCCGTCTATCCGTCTATCCGTCTATCCGTCTATCCGTCTATCCGTCTATCCGTCTATCCGTCTATCCGTCTATCCGTCTATCCGTCTATCCGTCTATCCGTCTATCCGTCTATCCGTCTATCCGTCTATCCGTCTATCCGTCTATCCGTCTATCCGTCTATCCGTCTATCCGCCTATCCGCCTATCCGCCTATCCGCCTATCCGCCTATCCGCCTATCCGCCTATCCGCCTATCCGCCTATCCGCCTATCCGCCTATCCGCCTATCCGCCTATCCGCCTATCCGCCTATCCGCCTATCCGCCTATCCGCCTATCCGCCTATCCGCCTATCCGCCTATCCGCCTATCCGCCTATCCGCCTATCCGCCTATCCGCCTATCCGCCTATCCGCCTATCCGCCTATCCGCCTATCCGCCTATCCGCCTATCCGCCTATCCGCCTATCCGCCTATCCGCCTATCCGCCTATCCGCCTATCCGCCTATCCGCCTATCCGCCTATCCGCCTATCCGCCTATCCGCCTATCCGCCTATCCGCCTATCCGCCTATCCGCCTATCCGCCTATCCGCCTATCCGCCTATCCGCCTATCCGCCTATCCGCCTATCCGCCTATCCGCCTATCCGCCTATCCGCCTATCCGCCTATCCGCCTATCCGCCTATCCGCCTATCCGCCTATCCGCCTATCCGCCTATCCGCCTATCCGCCTATCCGCCTATCCGCCTATCCGCCTATCCGCCTATCCGCCTATCCGCCTATCCGCCTATCCGCCTATCCGCCTATCCGCCTATCTGCCTATCTGCCTATCTGCCTATCTGCCTATCTGCCTATCTGCCTATCTGCCTATCTGCCTATCTGCCTATCTGCCTATCTGCCTATCTGCCTATCTGCCTATCTGCCTATCTGCCTATCTGCCTATCTGCCTATCTGCCTATCTGCCTATCTGCCTATCTGCCTATCTGCCTATCTGCCTATCTGCCTATCTGCCTATCTGCCTATCTGCCTATCTGCCTATCTGCCTATCTGCCTATCTGCCTATCTGCCTATCTGCCTATCTGCCTATCTGCCTATCTGCCTATCTGCCTATCTGCCTATCTGCCTATCTGCCTATCTGCCTATCTGCCTATCTGCCTATCTGCCTATCTGCCTATCTGCCTATCTGCCTATCTGCCTATCTGCCTATCTGCCTATCTGCCTATCTGCCTATCTGCCTATCTGCCTATCTGCCTATCTGCCTATCTGCCTATCTGCCTATCTGCCTATCTGCCTATCTGCCTATCTGCCTATCTGCCTATCTGCCTATCTGCCTATCTGCCTATCTGCCTATCTGCCTATCTGCCTATCTGCCTATCTGCCTATCTGCCTATCTGCCTATCTGCCTATCTGCCTATCTGCCTATCTGCCTATCTGCCTATCTGCCTATCTGCCTATCTGCCTATCTGCCTATCTGCCTATCTGCCTATCTGCCTATCTGCCTATCTGCCTATCTGCCTATCTGCCTATCTGCCTATCTGCCTATCTGCCTATCTGCCTATCTGCCTATCTGCCTATCTGCCTATCTGCCTATCTGCCTATCTGCCTATCTGCCTATCTGCCTATCTGCCTATCTGCCTATCCGCCTATCCGCCTATCCGCCTATCCGCCTATCCGCCTATCCGCCTATCCGCCTATCCGCCTATCCGCCTATCCGCCTATCCGCCTATCCGCCTATCCGCCTATCCGCCTATCCGCCTATCCGCCTATCCGCCTATCCGCCTATCCGCCTATCCGCCTATCCGCCTATCCGCCTATCCGCCTATCCGCCTATCCGCCTATCGCCTATCCGCCTATCCGCCTATCCGCCTATCCGCCTATCCGCCTATCCGCCTATCCGCCTATCCGCCTATCCGCCTATCCGCCTATCCGCCTATCCGCCTATCCGCCTATCCGCCTATCCGCCTATCCGCCTATCCGCCTATCCGCCTATCCGCCTATCCGCCTATCCGCCTATCCGCCTATCCGCCTATCCGCCTATCCGCCTATCCGCCTATCTGCCTACCTGTCTACCTATCTATCTATCTATCTAACGGAATCTTTCAACGCGATTTTCACCCACTTAAGATCATCGGATCGACTTGAAACTTTGTATACTTGTAGAGAACCCGTGACAATACAATAATTTCATATTTATTTTAAAAAATCCTGGTCATAATCATCAGAAAATCAAAAAACGTGTTTTTGTATCAATGTAACGGAATCTTTCAACGCGATTTTCACCCACTTAGAAACATTGGATCGACTTGAAACTTTGTATACGTGTAGAGAACCCGTGACAATACAATAATTTCATATTTTGTTTCTAAAATCCTGGCCAGAATCATCCGAAAATAAAAAAAATGAAAACTGGTATAATAGGTTGCGAACTTGTCGACTTTTTAGTCAATCGTTGTAAGAGCTCAGTTGGTATAGCGGTGAACTGTAATGGTATATAATTTCAGTAATCCATACGTCGCTGTTTCAAATCCGGCTGGGAGGGTATTTTCTATAGAAGAGTATTACTTATAGCTCATACTACAATAGTATCGAATTTAAAGATATTTACATTTTTATCTTATTCTGTAAAATATTAAAACTAAAAACTAAATAATAAATAATAGTTTTAAAAAACTAAAAGAACACGCTTTATTTGAAAACTAAAAAATGAAAAATAATTTTAATTTCCAATACGCTTGGGATAAAGTAAAGTGGTCAACAAAAAATCATCTCCAACACATATAGAATAAAATTAGAGTTATCAACAAAAAGAAAATAATTTTACCATCAAAAGCGTGGGGTGATTTTTATGATTTTTACATTTTCTTCTTAGAGAGCTTACTTTTACCAATATATGTTTATTATCAAATATATTAATTGATATAGAGCACCCCACGCTTTTGATGGTAAAATTATTTTCTTTTTGTTGATAACTCTAATTTTATTCTATATGTGTTGGAGATGATTATTTTGTTGACCACTTTATTTTATCCCAAGCGTATTGGAAATTAAAATTATTTTTTATTTTTTAGTTTTCTAATAAAGCGTGTTCTTTTAATTTTTTAAAACTATTATTTATTACAATTAAATTAGTTTAGATGAATGTGATCACTTGTAGCAAGAACATAAGGGATTAACCTTTTAGTTAATATTATTTTATTTAATGATGCTTTTAACAGTTAAGATAACTAAAGTCGTAATTCGAATCTAGGGATGAAATGACTGTAAAATTTTGCTCAGGGGCCTCTCTTTTCGAGCTTGAAGCTCTTCTACGTGCCGTAAATCTGTGACATGTTATCCATAGCTCTACTTCCCTTCCGAAGAAAACCACACTCAGGATTTTTACATCCATCGGCCCTGGCAGGGCTTGAACCCGTGAACTTCAGACCAGAGACGAGCATGATAACCACTAATAAATCTGCCAGAACAGATTGGATTTTTTGGTATACTAGATCTTGCTGTATGTTGGAATTTAATAAGTTGCGGAGTACTTTATTAATGAAGATTTCCCCTGTTTGATTAAATTAGATATAAATAAATAACCCCCCCCGAAAGTATCCCTACTTAAGCGCAATGGTGGGACTTATGTGGTAAAAAGATTCAGAGACCACTGTGCTGGCTATAGCGTAGCTACTGATAGCTTACCATGCAGAACAGGTCAAAATTGATGACCATGATACAAATGGACGCCCTGGTCCTGCAGATTCGAGATCGGTCTTGGGGTTGACAACCTCGTATAATAAAACGTTTTATGCCCTGAAACCCAACAGCGCGCCTCGAAATGACGGATCTTTCAATGTTGATTGACAGATCAGAATGGAGACATATTTTTTATATAAATGGATTGCGCACAAATGTGCAAAGGTGAGAACACAGCTAACAATTACTACCACTAACTTGGTTTGCGTAATCACAAATTGTTTTTGTTCTTTGTGTACATGTTTTGATGTGATATTTTTCGCATTTCTGTTCACACACTTCGCATATGCATGCCATCTTCGGGTCATGGAATGTTTTATCTCTACACATTAGGTGGTGGAATCCATGCACGCTTAATCTTGTGATGACGTGTCGTACCTGGAAATTTGCTTCTGTCCAGTTCCTGTCTACATCGCTCCGGTGCTGAAGAATTCCGGCCATACTTCCTCTCTTTTCCTGCGTAGTCTTTGTAGCGCATGTTGATAGGGTTCTGTGGTTGGTAATAGGTATGATGTTTTCAAGTCCTCGATAAGGAAAGTCTCCCTTGCCAGTAGGTATACTAGACGGCTTCTTGTCGTTTTTGATACTCTTATTGCTCTTTTTATGTATGTAGCGTTCACTGTTTCTAGTGTGTTCAGATTAGTTTCTGTAAGATGTGGCCATATGATTTCCATTGTTATTATTGGGAGGATCTTTGCATTGAATAGTTTCATCGCTGATTCCAGGCTTAGAGCTTGTATATTGCGTATATCATTTATTGCCATTATTGCTTGCGTTGATCTTTCTGCTAAGTGTTTTGTGAAGCTTCTTCCACTGGGTTGTAAAGTAATGCCTAGATATTTAAACTCCTTTACTATTTTGATGTTATATTTGTCCAGTTTTATTTCTATGGAGACATATTTTAAGAACACTAAAGTTCATCCTGGACTTTAATGTATAGAAGAAGAAGAAGAAGAAGAAGAAGAAGAAGAAGAAGAAGAAGAAACAAATCTGAAAAATCAAAGCTGAATTAATTATTTACTTGACTACAAACAAAACACAGCAGACCTCTAGGTAGTCACATGGTTAGTATAATGCAGGTCTTAAACATTGTTTTGAGAGTTTGTAGAGGTGTCGCCTGTTATCTGAAAGCATGGCTGATATCAGATTCGAGTAGGCGTGTTTTCTGTCTCTTTCTCATACGTGCTAATAAGCAAATTGAAAGTATAGATCGCTTAGCTATACACTACTTCACTACAAACAATTGGTTACATATGTGAGTTGCAATAATGAGTTCAAAGAGTAGGCCTAACGTAGCGTATGAAGCATTCGGCAGGCTGACCGTAACAGTTCTTATGCTTTCAGATATATGACAGTCTATAACCAGGTTGCCCTATAATTTCAAGTTTTTAGGGTACTGAGTTGTTCTCACGAGGTTCAGTGAACCTGTTTGAAATCCTGCTCGCAAATACATCTTTCTATATGGAAAGCTAGACAGACACGTTTAACTATTAAACCACAGAAATAGTTTTTGAATTAACCATTCAATTGGTAAGATATCTTATAAGATGCATTTGTTTCATTATTTGTATTTTTAATAAACGATTGGGAAGAATTGACGCAAATGACTTAAATGTGTCCCAAAATGCGTAACGGTTAGTCATTAGTTGATTTCATTGTGGTCTGGCTCATTTAACTAAACGGGAATGATAAACAAAATTTCGGTAATTTAAATATTAGGGTATCTCACAATGTTTCATCGAATTTCGTAGGTAATGTTTCATGGATGGGCAGACTTGTAGTTATGAAATGAAAATCTTGATATACTTCTGGACTTTTTTTTAAAGAATTTCTCTAAAAACCCAATGTAAATTTTATTCTTCCATAAATTCCTATTCTCTGCATTACTCTCTATTAATCCTCTCCATACCATACTCTTATGCTCTCCTTGAACCCACTGCTCTTTTGATCTCCCCTTTCTTTTGTTGCCCTCCGATTCAAAATTTAATCGCCTCATCTGACATCCTCTTTACGTGGCCAAACCATTTCAGCCTTCTTTCTTCAATAACTTGTAGATCATCTTTTTGAACATCTGGACTTTCATTCTGTTTTGTATCTCTCTTAATCAAAATTGAAATTCGAACACTTTTTTTTAAATAAATGACAAACTATTGAGTTACTACTTAACTGGACTGAAATGTTTTAATTCCAGTTGAATCAGCAATCAAAGGGATGAAATGATAGAGTTATCAAGTGATACATTTTAATAACATAAATTCTCTATAAGTCATCCTTTATCATCGGTTTACTATGTAATCGTGTTCATGTGATCTTATATGTCACCATTTTCTGGAAAATTGTGTAGAAGAAATGCATCACTTGTTTCGTCTGTGTAACTATTCGTATCGTGGATTAATATTAATTTGAAAAACAATGAACTAATTATTAAAGTAGTTTACCATTAACTGAACGTGGTGAGAAGAAGGGTGTTACTATAATATACACCGGTATTATAACCAATAAAGGCGGCTCCGTGGCGAAAACGGTCAGACGCTTGCCTCTCACCGCTGGGGTCCCATGTGGGTTTTATGGTGGACGAAACGGAGCTTGGGCAAGTTTTTCTCGGGGTTCCTCCCGTTTCCCCCCTGTCACAAATTTCATTCCACCATTTCTCCATACTCATATCATACATTTCGTTTCATTTCGTACATCTGCCCCTGTGATGATGCGTCAGGCGTGGTCGGCTGGCATCCTTGTCATTCACAGACCTCTATATAGGGGCTCCATTTCATCTCGTCCCTCGGCCCGACCTTGAGTTGGACACGAGTTGAGGCTATTATTATAACCAAGATTTTAGATGGATGAGGAATAATTTACTGCTAGTGATATTTTATTGGTCCTAATTTGACTTGAAAAAATTAATCTGAATCGATTGGTGATTGACATGTAACAAATTCAATGCAACATACATAAGAACTGCAATTTTACGTCCTTCAGAGTTGAGTACTCAGTTGATGATTTCAGAATATTTAGACAGTGTAGTAGGCCTATTCAGAATATTAAGAATCTTGCTTATTTAAACTCCAAGGCGCGACAGGCATAGCAGGCCCTTGGCCTACCAGCCGGCAACTGACCTCACATCCACATGTGTTAATCACAGAGCGGATCATACAGCCAGTTTAGGAGTGACATGTCGGGTCCCCAGCCGTTATAACTGGTTTTCTCAACCTGGAGCCGCTACTTATTGTAGCTATCCAATATTTCACGATGCTGGATGAGCACCGGTCCCATAATGGCCGAAATTCTTCCCCCATGGGCACTCTAACCAGCGCAAGTCCCGTAGCCAAGGCACATTGTATTAACCACTCGGCTACCGCGCGAGACTACGAATTTTCCATTTCAGTAAATCTTGTCTTGTCTTTTAAGCCCATGTTTTCCCTTAACAGAGATTTAGGCGCTCTCGCCCTACAGGGAAGAATTTGAACCATACTAATTTAGTTACACTTGTTTTCGTATAGATGTCACTTGAGTGGTCCGTGGTCAGCGTTCCGCCTCATACTGACATCTAGGAAACCATGATAGTACTAGGACGGGAAAATTCGGTAAATTCTGCTTAGGGGCCTTTTCATTCAGGCTTAAGGATCTTTTACGAGCCTGAAAATCTTCGGACTCGGGACCCACGGCTTAAATCCCTCCCGACGGACTTGCTCCTTGGATATTTCCATCCTAATAATCCATCGACCCAGGCCGGGTTTGAACTCGCGACCCTCGGGACCAGAGGCAAGGAGAATAACCACTAGTCCCCACCGCGGCCAATTTTCAGTAAATATGTTGATAAATAATTGAACACTTTTAATACACTTCCGGTACTGTTCGATTTTTGAGAAGCGCGTAAAAGGGAGGATAGAGATTGAGCAATAAATAAAAAAATGCTACTCTGAGAAAGGAACTCTTAGATTCCAGTGTTATAAACACGCCAATTGACTTCTGTTAGTCATAGATTCGTTATTAACTTTTTAAATGGTCTAATTAAATCTCAATTTTCCGTATAAAGGAACAGTACGATTTTCTTTAGATATGATTTCGATATTAAGTAACCGCAAAGAAGTTTCTAGATCGTGTCTAGGGGGCGTGCTGATGCTGTAACTAGACCGTACAGACGGGTAGCGGCAGCGTTTTGCTTGCCTTGGCGTCCATTTCAATTCCACTTAATTTTGTGGCCTGGTCGGAGAATGTGCAAATATTTGCTTGGGGGCTCCATGTGTACAGAGTGTGATTGCTAGGGCTGGAGCTGCCTACAGAAGGGGGTGGCACAACGTTCCGAGGGGTCGAGTGGTGCTCACTCTACCTCCTCCCTGTATACTATCGCGTATATAATGTCTACGTATACATTTAATAGCTGCAACTGATAGCAAAATTTTCTTCTGAAGATTTGAGGTAGTAGCCTAAGTCTAAATCACTTAGAATTGTGGAAATAAAAACGAATTTAAAAATAAATATACAGAGTATAACTAAATTCCCATTACAGAATTTGAGGACGTGTAGTGGAGATTAGGACAGTTACGTTTAGCATAGGAACTCATGTCCAGAAACGTACCATTTCCCGCTACATGCAAAATACCACATCACAGTTTGCTCTCTCTCTGATGCTTGCTGCTTGTCGTATGGGTCCACAAGAAGAGCTCTCGATGTGACGACCACCTACGTCAACACAAATACGGTATCTCCGTACCATGTTCTGGTACACACGATCACCAATCCTTGGTCTTGCAACATCCGCCGCAGCCATAACTCGCACCAGAAGGTCTTCCTCGGAAGCCACAGGCGTCTCGTAAATCAGAGATTTCATGTGAGCACAAAGGTATTGTCTGTCCAATAGATCTGTGCCCCGTAAGATATGCGAACTAAAGCCTACTTCCTTTTCTGCCTCGGCAAATCATTTCCCTCCCTGCATTGCTATCTCTCTCTTGCACTTGCACTTCAGTGTTGTCAACTCAACTCTAATCTTGCATTGTTCAATATTCAAGAGCCATGACACTGGGAGATGTTTGGCAACATCCCTACTAGATAAATTACCATGGCTGCTGTTTGATGTAGTGGGAGGGGAGTGCGGTGAAAGGGTGTGAGTATAGACGTGTACTTTTCTAAGAACGATGTCAGCGCTATAGGGACATAGATCCGTTGGTCCGAGTACAGTAGTCTAGCGGGGTCTAGTTGGGAGAACGTGCAGGGTCTTTGGCGCCGAAAATGCGGGAGAGTTGAACGTATGTTGTGCTTTTTTTTTACATGCGGATAGCGGGAAAACTGTACGTTTCCGGGCATGAGCTCCTATGATAAATTCCCACTACATGTGTTCAAAGTCTGTAATGGGAATTTAGTTACACTCTGTATATTAGGCCTACACTTTATAACTATTGAGATCTCAAGTTGTTAGAAGTGCTTGAGGGAGTTAGACCTACTATTACATTTTAAACTTTTGGCAGCAAATTACATGAGGAAAAGTTCACTTAGTAAAAAGTAACCCAGTAGATTGAAATTAAACATAGAATTTTAATTCATCTGAAAATGTGTGTTCAACTTACCTACGCATGTCTGGCAGAAGAAACTGCGGAGCATGTAAATGAATTGTATTTAAGAAATATATGTCTATCTGGTTATAGAAAAGTTGTAGACAAGCAATTTGACATAGAGAGCATAGTGTCTTATTCGAGAGAAAAATGTTAAAAGTTGTATTCACGTAGATTTTCACGGCCGGAGTTGCTATGATGATCTTGATGAAGATTTTCGGGCTGTAGGTTGTCGTGACAACCTTTGAGGATGCCAGGCGAAGTCTCTGGCGAAACGTCGGGGAACTACAAGCCTCACGACCACGGCCTACAGCCCGAAAATCTTCATCAAGATCATCATATGTTGAAAGTTGTTTATAATTTATACCCATAATGCAGTATTAAAATTAAATTGGAGTATTGAATTGTAGAATGATTTTCGACCTTAATTAGGAGTTGGGAGAAACCCAACTATTAACAAGTAATTAACTGTATTGTGAAAATTTAGCTTTTATAGGATCTTTAATATTTATCACTATTTGCCAACATTTGCACAGAATCGTTAAAAAATAAATTCGGAAAATAGGTTTAATTAATCTTTAATATTTGGATTTCATCAAATTTCCAATGAAGGTCTGAAAGTCATCTCGCAACATTCCACTTCCCTATTTTATTTTTATACTTAATTATGAGTATCAAATACAAGTAACTATAATTTCAGATATTTTCGTCTCGGAATCTGACTCAAATTCCTTTGCTGTGACTTCTCTGTAACCAGATAAAACTCTTTGGTTTAATTGAATGAGTCATTTCGAAAAGGGATAATTTACTATGTTTTCTGAAATTCACTTTTTATGTTATTCCATGTTTACATATTTACTTCCATCGTTTCCGCATGAGAACGGATCAACTACACTATTCCTTTACCACTTTCTGACTTTATTAAGTAGCAATTTCAGATTCAATGCTTTATCCTCAACAAGTTGAATCAGCTTTTTACCCTCTCCTGTAAAATTTGATCAGCTGTAGATGATCCCTTTTCGAAATGACTCATTTAATTAATTTAAACTCTCTGCATAGGACCAGCTCTAATACGTTAACGCATAACGGCATTGCTAAACGTAAAATTTTAATCTTGTTTAATGATTGAACTGTGTCTGAGACCTACATTAATTAGTAAATAGGAGATGAAAGTGTTAAAATATAATATAGGCTACATGTTGTAGTATTCTTCAATGATCATTACTTTTTTTTTAAACAGCATTACTAAATATGGAAGAAAATTGCTGATTTATTGGTTAACTGTCAATATTAACATATAAACACGCTCATAATACGGTACAATTTAAAAGAAGAATAAGAATGCGTGTTTGAATGCCACCCACTGCATTTTTCGTGCTTTAGGTTCCGCGTTGGGCGGATAGATGGCGTTAATATGGTATATTTCAATTTGTGCACCACTTCGGCGTACCATTTTACGTATATGATTTTTACTCATATTGTTTACAGAAAAGAGTGTAGGGTGAGTGCATGCCAAATTACTAATGCAGTGATGTTGGCTCGCTGAATATGAAATACTGTGAAAGTAGGATTATTAAAGTGTTAAATAAGATAGATAAATATTGATAAAAACTAATATTATTCAAATTATGTTGAAAGAAATATTTCTGACACCATTAACTATGAAACTTTTAACTTCTTCAAATTTAACGTTCATTAGTGTTACTTATGGATATAATTTAAAAGAAGCTATTTACTATTAAAAAACAAATGACAGTAAAGAAATCCAGAATAAAACATAACACTTTGTAACTTCAGTCATTGGAAAAAGGATCATTAAAATATATGCGCACCGCTGAACTAAAGTTCTTTGGGTTAAAAAAAAGAATGAAGTTACTTTGTAATTCGTCATCGAGGATGGAATAGTTGAAACATCTGGCTAGAAACGTCTATATCTGCGCATGCGTACAGCTCGTACACCTGTTTGTCAGCAGCCCTAACATTAATTTTAATTCATATTCAAAGGAGATAGAGACCCCAAAAAGCACAGCAGTCTCACTTTAGGATCTGTTGAAGATTTTCAGGGCAATTAGGCTAGTTAATCTAGTGGAAAAACACGCCAACTTTTTTCAATGATGCTTTGTAACATTTTGGAGAACTCAAGTGCAATAACCGGATCAGTGCTCTGTAACATAGTGTACCACATGTGGAAAGTAATGTTGTATCCATTTCTTGTCTATTTTCGTCACAAATTGTTTTAATGTGATCAGGAATGCCCTGTATCGCTAATGTTGTAACATTGATTACAAAATGCATGTATCTCACACTCTATTTACATTAAGGAGATTAATTTGTTGTTTATGAAAACTTGGATTTTTATTGTAACGCATGTATTTTTTTATTTGTGGTTTTATTATGTGGGTATGCAAAATCTGTAGGCCTGATATAAAACTCATAGGCTACGAACTACAGGACTTGCGCTGATTCAAGTCCCTCATGGGAGAAGACATTTGTTCATGGACTTTCTGTCAGTATGATGCTCACACAGCATCGTGAGGAAATTGGGCAACTACAATAACTAGCGGCTCTAGGATGAGAAAACCGGCTATAATAGCTGAGGACCGGATATGTTGACTTCATGTAACCTCCACCTTGGCTAGATGATCGTCCATCTCTGCGATAAATACATGTGGATGTGAAGTCAGAAACGCCTGATTGGCTCCATAGAGAGTGGAATATATATATATATATATATATATATATATATATATATATATATACATACACCTCTTGTGTGAATTCAGAATACTACATATATAAGAAAAATGCATGTTTGTGTTAGGATACTTGAGTGGCTCAGATGGTTAGAGCGCTAAACGTACAGAGTTTAGAGACTCGGGTTCAAATCTCGACTCAGGCATTCGTTTCCTTTTCATATCACATTTGCCTTCATTGCCAAATGTTAAAAATATAGTTATAACATCTAAATATACAAGTGTTACTGCAATCAAGTAAATATTCTCTTTAAAAAAGTTGCTTACCTGTTATGGTGGCCGCTAGATGGCAGTTGGAACGACTTCCCGCTACCTCTTGTGTAAATTGAGAATACTACATATATAAGAAAAATATATGTTTGTGTTAGGATACTTGAGTGGCTCAGATGGTCAGAGCGCTAAACGTACCGAGTTTAGAAACTCGGGTTCAAATCCCGACTCAATCATTCATTTTTCTTTTCATATCATATATATGACTTGAAAAGAAGAATTAACGTCTTTACCGAGATTTGAACCAGGACCTCTAACTCTATACGTTATTGCAATACTGTCTACGCTAATCCAGGCTTCCAGATCAAACATTAATTTTCCTATCCTTATATAGCTTACAATTCTCTATCATAAGATGCAGCGATTATCACTGAATACATATATAAATCAAATAATAATAATAATAATAATAATAATAATAATAATAATAATAATAATAATAATAATAATAATAATAATAATAATAATAATAATAATAATAATAATAATAATAATAATAATAATAATAATAATAATAACAATAATAATAATAATATAATAATAATATATAATATAATAATAATAATAATAATAATAATAATAATAATAATAATGGTAATGGTAATAATGGTAATGGTAATAATGGTAATGATCATAATCACAACCATCGTCATCATCACCACCATAATTCTCTAGATAAAAAGGTAATCAGTCACTCGTGGCATTACTTATGTTAGGATATTTTCGCTTGTATCGATATTTGAAATAAGTTTGTCATGTGATAACCAGTCCACCGCTGTGGTCTCGAGGTAGCATGCTGCCTTGTCACGCAGCGGGCCCGGGTTCGATCCCCGGTCGGGGCAGTTTTTCTGGGTGAGGTTTTATCGGGGTTTTTCCTCACCTGTAAGATAAATGTCAGGAAAACTTTAAGGCCCTAACGGTCCCCGAAATCATATGGCCATCATCCTTATCATTATTATCCTTACCATTATCATTATCATCATCATCCTTCACTGGTGTGGAAAGCAACGGGAAGCTACCACACCTACACAATTCCCTAGTAAAGCTGCAAGCATAGCATGAAAATGCTATGATTGCAGTGAAGGACCTGCCTTCGGGCAGAATTACTATGGATGGATGTGATAACCATTGCGATTATGAACAAGACCTTTTTTAGCTTCATTTTGTTGGACAATTTGATAACAATAAACGATTCTTCAACATTGAAATATAAACTTAATTTAAAAGTGTTCTTTCCAATTTCATCCCAGTGTATCAGTGGCTATCATATTCGACTATGATTCCGAAATTTGCTGGTTCAAAATCTGCCAAGATCAGTAAACATTTTCAGAGCGTAAAATCTTGAGTATATCTTATGTATGGCACGTAAAAGAATCTCAAGCCTAAGGAACAAGTTTTTCTGAAGGAAATAGAGCATTTGTGGTCTTTTTCACGTCCAACTTTGAATTGCGACACTAGTAACTTTTGTTATTATAGATTACCTTTAAATAAAATACTACTTTGGCAAATAAGGTAACTAAAATTAATTTTCTCTATAAACTCATGACAAATGAGATACTATGGCTCAACAATGGTTACGCCATTAATCATCATTACTACTACTACCATTGCCATTGTCACTACTACTACTACTATTAATAGTAGGGCCTATTACCACTATCACTATTACTACTACCACCACTACTACTACTACTACTACTACCGCAGACACGCCATAACATAATTGGTTAAGCCAATACGCTACAAGCCGGAAAATCGATGGTTAGAGTGCTGATGGAGGATATTATACTGGTCTAAACCATCTGGTGGTACCATGACCCTGAGGTCGACATAGCCTCTTATGGAAACGAGTAAAGTCTACAGACGAAGTGTATGAAAGCAGTAGGTATTTCATACTCAGCACATTATATCATGAAGGATTGTACTATAACTTACCTTTATTTAGACGCTGAGTGGGCGTGTTAGTTCCAAGTCTGACGGACACACTTCAACATTTTAATCCTCACCCTTACCTCACAGTGAACTACGAAACATTAAAATATAAAGTAACTAAACTGAATAAGAAGAGCTAATTTAATTACCGTAAGACACAAAATATAAAACATAAAATTGAATACGGTACGCCTGATATAAACTACAGATGTGAGTGACATAATGGACTGTTCCTATATTCTCAGGTAGAAAGCCATTGTCATCATCATTATCATCATCCATGCAAGTATTAGGCCATGTGGCTGTTACGGTCTCAAGGAGGAATTTTCCATCCAGCGCTTTTTTGGACGTCCCAGCGATCTTTCGCCTTGGGGGCAGTAGCGAAGTATGGCTTTTGGAATTCTATGAGACGGCATTCGTTGAAGATGGGCTTTCCAGTTGTTCTGGTAGTTTTGTATATGGTGAAGAATGGGTTCTACATCCAACTCTTCCATAATTTCTTCATTTCTTTTATGGTCCCACTTTGTAGCCTGCTGTTCGGCGCATAAATCGCATCTCATTTGCTGTTATTCGGCTTTCATCTCTTCTTCGTATTGTCCATGTTTCACTACCATATCTTAATACTGGTAGAAAGCCATTGTATCGCTTGCAATTCCCTATGACCCCCTTCGTCCCTTGCTTTCATTTTTCTCGTCTGTAGACTATACCCGCCGTATGTTCTGGGGGTAAAGACGGCTGTTACGCAGGGCTGACAATCCGTCTGACATCTCGTGCCGATTATCTAAAAAGGAGGGATCCTTAAACCCATACCATCTGAATGGCTTCTCAAGGCCTGTTGTGGGATACCTTTATATCTCTTTACTACTACTGCCAGCACCACTAGCATTACTAGTACTTCCATCAATACTACCGACACACTACTATGCAAATGCCATCACTATTACTATTGTCTCTACCTATTACTACTGCTACCAGTATTCTACTGGTACTACGACCGCTACTATTAGGCCTACCACAATTACTAATACCACCACAACTCCTGCTACTGCTATTGCTACCGCTACTACTCATTGTGACGATTCCAGAAACAATCTGCTACTGCTATAGCTATTGCTATTACTCATTGTGATGATTCTAGAAACAATGTCTGATGCAAGACCACAATTTTGTATTTTTCCATTGATTTCTCGTAAGTATAGCTTTTCCCAAAACAAGAACGAAACCAATAAACTGTATGCAGGGCAAAGGATTTGGGTTATTATTATAAATTATAGTGAAACTCAGTATAAATACTCGCGTAACTAGTCACTTTCAGGTGAACAATGCCACAGTATATTCATATTCACTTCTCTAAATTACCTGAGTAACACAGTTGGAGGCCCGAAATAATTCTTTAGAGTATTACCTTTCTCAGATAGATCACATTTATAATTTATGGTCTTCAGAAACTCACGGTATTGTTAAAATTACATTCGATACATTTAATCAGATATTAAATAAAGATCCTAGTTACAAAATAATTTGTGAAATTAGCAAAATACTGCCCGGTGATGGTGAAAAGAACTGAAACAGAAGAGGAAATCACTGAAGAAGATCTGTGTTATTTTTCACATGCACCCTGACATCATCCGTTGTAGGAACGGCAATTTTCACTGTAGGGGCCTATACAACAAATTATCTTCACTGAGAGACCTAGGAGCTTAGCACAAGAAAACCTCAAAGTAAATTTCATTGTCTACCGTAACAACCACGAAGAAGATAAGATTACCACAAAAGAAAGAGTTTATTTGATTTTCGTTTGTGTTTGCAAATTATGGTACATATTTTCTACATTTTTGTACATATTTGCATGCAAATTTTACTATTTAATTGTGGAAGAATTCGGCCTCTAATGATAACGAAGGATCAGGAGAGTTCTTCAACCTAAACTTAACCTAAATTCAAGATCACATGAATACTTAACTTTATGGAAAAATTCCTTTGGTCTGAATGGGAATAGAACCCTGCACCTCAAGAACTATAGTTAGAAGCTTTGGCCACAAGACCAAAGAGAGATATTAAACCGCGGAAAAGAAATAAATAAGTTATATAGAGAGAAAGAGATGGAGAGAAACTTGTATAAAAGTAGTAGCTTTATTTTCCCGTGATATTTAAAATACTCCCTAAATTTCCCCACTCGTTAATAAGATCCTGCCTTTTGTAACTTGTTACAGTATATAATATAACTAATTAACTCACTGGCACTATTGAACCCGTAGGTTCAAGGCCGGGAGGGCATAAGCTCTCCACATTTCCCTATCCTGAACTATTGTTTTAAATCATCCCCTGTGAATTCAATCTATAATGGCGTAGCCCATTGTTAAGCCATAGCATCTCTTTTGTAAGGCGTTACTAGATCAAGTTAATTTTTGGTTACCTTATTTGCTCATATACGTCATAGATGGCATGCGGTCAACATACCTACTCAATGAGACATCTAACAGGCAACTAAGGTATTACTAGGACGTTGAGGTCGGTAAACTTTGCCTAGAGGCCTTTTCATTCAGGCTTAAGGATCTTTTACGAGCTTGAAAATCTTCAGACTCGGGACCCACGGCTCAAAGTCCCTTCCGGATGACTTGCTCCTTGGATTTTTCCTTGTATATTCTACTTCCCTCAAATCTTGGTTAATGTATTTTCTCACTCAATTCTCGGTCTACAAACTGGGCGTTTTACCGCTGGTTTCCCTACAAGAATCTCCTATGTCCCTCTTTCATTTCCCATTCGTGCTACATGTCCTACTCATCGCAGTCTACAAGACTAACTCTTCTTATATCTGGTTTCCTATAAATATAATGTAGCTCTGTTATATATAGATGGATTATCGGTTGATTAATGTCTTTGGCATCGTCCGATTCCTAATAGCCAATATTATCGGTCCATTTAGACGGTTCTCCTTCATGTATAAATATATTCCTTGACTCCAGGAAGTTTTAGGTATTCCATTCCTCTGCCTCGTCTTCCTCAGTTTTCCATTCCAAAACACTTTTGGTAGCCGATCTTCTTCCATTCGCTGGACATGTCCGTACCATCTTATTTGCTGAGTTTTAATGTAATCTAAAATAGTGTCCTCAATTTTAATTTTCTCCCTTATAACTAACTAACTAACTAACTAACTAACTAACTAACTAACTAACTAACTAACTAACTAACTAACTAACTAACTAACTAACTAACTAACTAACTAACTAACTAACTAACTAACTAACTAACTAACTAACTAACTAACTAACTAACTAACTAACTAACTAACTAACTAACTAACTAACTAACTAACTAACTAACTAACTAACTAACTAACTAACTAACTAACTAACTAACTAACTAACTAACTAACTAACTAACTAACTAACTAACTAACTAACTAACTAACTAACTAACTAACTAACTAACTAACTAACTAACTAAACTAACTAACTAACTAACTAACTAACTAACTAACTAACTAACTAACTAACTAACTAACTAACTAACTAACTAACTAACTAACTAACTAACTACTAACTAACTAACTAACTACTAACTAACTAACTAACTAACTAACTAACTAACTAACTAACTAACTAACTAACTAACTAACTAACTAACTAACTAACTAACTAATTGACTGACTGACTGACTGACTGACTGACTGACTGACTGACTGACTGACTGACTGGCTGACTGGCTGACTGGTTGACTGGCTGACTGGCTGACTGGCTGACTGGCTGACTGGCTGACTGGCTGACTGGCTGACTGGCTAAGCGGCTAGGCGGCTAAGCGGCTAAGCGGCTGACTGGCTGACTGGCTAAGTGGCTAAGTGGCTAAGTGGCTAAGTGGCTATGTGGCTAAGTGGCTAAGTGGCTAAGTGGCTAAGTGGCTAAGTGGCTAAGTGGCTAAGTGGCTAAGTGGCTAAGTGGCTAAGTGGCTAAGTGGCTAAGTGGCTAAGTGGCTAAGTGGCTAAGCGGCTAAGCGGCTAAGCGGCTAAGCGGCTAAGCGGCTAAGCGGCTAAGCGGCTAAGCGACTAAGCGACTGAGCGACTGAGCGACTGAGCGACTGAGCGACTGAGCGACTGAGCGACTGAGCGACTGAGCGACTGAGCGACTGAGCGACTGAGCGACTGAGCGACTGAGCGACTGAGCGACTGAGCGACTGAGCGACTGAGCGACTGAGCGACTGAGCGACTGAGCGACTGAGCGACTGAGCGACTGAGCGACTGAGCGACTGAGCGACTGAGCGACTGAGCGACTGAGCGACTGAGCGACTGAGCGACTGAGCGACTGAGCGACTGAGCGACTGAGCGACTGAGCGACTGAGCGACTAGGCGACTTGGCGACTTGGCGACTTGGCGACTTGGCGACTTGGCGACTTGGCGACTTGGCGACTTGGCGACTTGGCGACTTGGCGACTTGGCGACTTGGCGACTTGGCGACTTGGCGACTTGGCGACTTGGCGACTTGGCGACTTGGCGACTTGGCGACTTGGCGACTTGGCGACTTGGCGACTGGCGACTTGGCGACTTGGCGACTTGGCGACTTGGCGACTTGGCGACTTGGCGACTTGGCGACTTGGCGACTTGGCGACTTGGCGACTTGGCGACTTGGCGACTTGGCGACTTGGCGACTTAGCGACTTAGCGACTTAGCGACTTAGCGACTTAGCGACTTAGCGACTTAGCGACTTAGCGACTTAGCGACTTAGCGACTTAGCGACTTAGCGACTTAGCGACTTAGCGACTTCGTGACTTAGTGACTTCGTGACTTAGTGACTTAGTGACCAAGTGACCAACCGACCAACTAACTAACTGGTACTATTGAAGCCGTAGGTTAATGGCCGCGCGGATATAAACTCTCCATACATCCCTATTCTGAGCCAATGTTTTCCAATCATCCCCTTATAATCTACTTTCCTCAAATCATAGTTAATGTTATTCTCCCACCTCATTCTTGGTCTACCAACTGGGCGTTTTCCCTCTGGCTTTCCTACAAGAAGCTTCCATGCACGTCTTTCATTCCCAATTCGTGCCACATGTCCTGCCCATCGCAGTCTACGAGACTTAACTGTTCTCATTATATCTGGCTTCCTATAAAGACCATGTAATTCACTGTTCACAAGTCTTCTCCATTCACCTGTCTGTTCATCTCTCTGTGCTCCAAAAATTTTCCTAAGAACTTTATTCTCAAATACTTGTAATCTCCTTTCCTCCCTTAAAGAAGAGTCCATGTTTCGCATCCATATAATATAACTGATAGAATAACAGTATTTTTTTATATTTTCAGTTTAACTTTTTTGAAAAGAGTTTGGACATTAAGAATCTCTGTAATGCATAATAGCAAGCACTTGCAGAATTGAGCCTATGTTTAATTTCTTTGTGCTTCTCATTCCTATTTGTGATTATTGTTCCTAGGTATTTGAATTCAGCCACTTCCTCAAAATTTCCCTCATTTGTCATTAGATGTCCATTTCCATTATACGTATAATGCATTTATATGTGTGACCATATATTTAGTTTCATCTATATTAATCCCAGTCCCAATTTCTTAGTGTTACTCAATAGTGTGTGCATGTTGGCTTTTAGTATCTCTTCGCTATCGCCCAATAGTACTACATCATCAGCATAAACTAACAGCTTATTAATACCATTCCTTATAACTGAGTTTCTAATTTTTTTCTCTTCTTGAAATTCTTGCTGGCCTTCGTATAAAATACATTTCCGTTGCCAAAAGATACTTATATTATAGACTAATTTTAATTAGACCTATTAAGGAAACAATAAAACATTTGAAATCGTGGACTTGATTCAGATTATATTTAAGCGTTTGACTGTGGAAATATCCTCACTAAAATAAAAAACAATGGCCTTCAAGGGTGCTCATCCAGTTCGGACGAAGATAATATTAGAAAATAAACCAATAGAACGAGTAGTAACATATAACTTCCTAGGTTGCGAAATATCATACACAGCAGAAACAGATATAAATATCAAAATAAGTAAGTTTAATTATATAACAGGTACACTAAAAAGAACTTTGAAAAATAAAGCCAGGAAAGACTCTATAATGAAATTATACAAGACAATGGTAGTGCCTATTATTACTTATGGATCCGAAACATGGACAGTGACAACACAACAATCAGCCAGAATACAAGCTGCTGAAATGAGATTCCTCAGACCAATAACAGGATATCAAAGAACAGACAAAAAACATAACACAGAAATAAGACAGCAACTAAAAATAGAGGAATTAAACACAACAATAGAGAAATACAGAACAAACTGGAAAGAACACTTGGCAAGGATGACTGAGAATAGAATACCAAAAGCAGCATACAACTATTCACCACGAATAAGAAGAAGTTTGGGAAGGCCAAGGAACAGATGGAAAGAGCAGCAATTTGGAGCCGGAACAGGCTAATAAATAAGCCTAAACCGTGAAGAAGAAGAAGCAGAAGATAAGAGAAGACTGTTTGATTCCCGCTGAACACTAATTTAGCGCCTGTTCTTATACGAGGTGTGTAGGTGACATTTAGACTTGTGCAGTTTATGCAATGAGTGTGGTCCGGGGAAGACAATGCAGCTCTGTGCGAGAAAGCAGGAGGTGTAGCCGGTTAATGAGTAGCCGCCATTTAGAAAGAATTTCTGTGAGAGCGCGGAGCAATTACAAGACAGAACCCGGACGCGTTTCAACGAATCGTTATATTGAGTTAATTATCAGCTCCTCTCGGCTTGCCAACTTCTCTCCGTGTTTACATACTGTGTTTCTAACTAATACGTATCCTAACTACCTCCGCAATATTGCAACACTGATTATTTTCTGGTAATTACAGGATTTGCTGTAGCATTTCATAAAAAAAACTAATTTAGCCTATTCTGATTTTAAATGCGTACGGTCATTAGAGCCTAAATAAGTCGGACGTTGATAATATTTTATATAATGTTCACGTCATTTTGTTTTAATTACACATTCTATTCTATAGTGTTCTGCCCAAGGGTAGGCCTTTCACTGGAATCATAGCATTTCCATGCTTACTTGCAACTCTACTAGGGAATTATAGGTGTGGTAGCTTCCCTTTGCTTTCTACACCAGCAAAAGATGATGATGATGATGACAGATGATGTTCGTGAACCTTTTGAGCCCTAAAGCTACCTCACATTTGTCTTAGAGGTGAGGAAAAACCCCGAAATAAACCACACCCAGGTAGCTTGTCCCGACCGGGAATAGACCCGTGCCCGCTGCATGACAAGGCTATCTCGAGACCACAACGGCGGACACATTGTGTACATATATATTTACATGCAAACATGCATCCATACGTTCATACATACATCAAACATACATATGCCTACAGGAGTTGTCGCACACTTGACTCTTTTATGTTATTCATAACATTTATACATTTACTTGTTAAATAATTAATTTTTCTCTAGAATTAAATTTATTCTACGCCATTAGTAATGTTATTTTTTGCATATTTTATTCATTAAAACTGGAGTAAATCAACATATATTGTAGATAATAATTTCATAGTAGATATAGGGACTATCATGTATTCATTTATATTTATTGCAATTTAGGCGCAACAAACATATGTCAATAGAAAGCAAAACCCGCATATACAAAACGATAGTTCGACCAGTTATCATATATGGAGCAGAAAATAGGGCTGATACAACAAAAAGTATTCCTATCACTTAGGATAATACATATTTCCATGATTATCAACAGTAATCTTACAAGAGGTTGAGTTTTCTGAAAAAGTCACGAGCGACGAAGTTACGAGTTATTTTGTCTAAAGAAAAACTCAACATCGCGTTGGGATTTGAAGTGATTATTTAGCGAATAATACATCAGAAGCTAAAAATAATTATAATGTTTAATATTTATCAAATGTGAGATTATGTATTCCGATCTTACTTCCGGGCGATTTCTAAACTGGTTGTATAGTTATAAATAGCATATATTATTTACTGTTAAATCTCTTTGAGCTTGGGAAAAATCAATAATATATGATTGTATGAGAAATAACTATTAATAATAATGCAGATTTATTACACAACATTTAGTAAATTTTTTAGAGCAACAGAACAAACTTTTTTTGGTAATTTTTGAAGTTTTTTATTTTGACATTTCTTGCTGTACTATATCGATCGTATATTGTTGAATCGATATCCTTATCAAAGAAGTTAATTTTCGGATATCTATCTCTAATTACGATTTTTTTAATGTGAGGTTATGTATTCCGATCTTACTTCCGGGCGGTTTTTAAGCCGGCTGCATAGTTATAAATAGCATATTTTTTTATTATATAAAAACTTTCCTCATTAGAGGATTGCCTCAAGGGCAAAGTGATACAGACAATTACTTTTTGTAATTGATGAAATACATTTTGTAAATACAAAAAAAAAATCAATTTGTAGGCATAATTGAAGTATACATACTATAAAGTAATTTTGTAAATATGGTTTCTTAAAATTGAAATTGATCCTCTAATGGCAGCGGGGCAATTCTAGAAAGATACACCCTGTCCAAATCTAAGGAATTCCAAAATTTGGCTAATAATCCTGGTATAGTACCTCTTGCCCCGATCATCAATCCTGTGACAGTTATACTATCTAGTTGGTATTTATCTTTGTAATAGTCAATTGTTGGCTCATATATGGATTTCTTTTCAGAGTCAACTTTTTCAGGTTGGCCACTATAAGTCTCAAAACGAATTGTGGGATCTAATATCATACCAATTTTAGAGGATGGTCTAAATGCAATAATATCTTCGTCTGTTACTCCCATTAGTGGCCACACCATGAACTTCCTCATAAACTGTATATCCAAAATCACGCAAGGCTTCTGCCATCATATTTCGAATAGTGTGGTGCCGAATGTTTCTCAGTGATTCTCCAAATGGACAGGCCCCAAGGACGTGTGCAAGGGTTTCGTGCTCTCTGCGACAACGTCTACAGAGGGTATCGTCCCTAGACCTGCTCGGCAAAGAACGCACCGCCGATACATTGGCTTGCATTTTAATCGCCTCTCTCCATTCGGAACAAGACAATCCCTGATGGTCACGAATCCATTGATTTGCCGGTGTATATTCATTGTAGAGAACAACGCATTTTCCTTTATGAGGAAGTTGACTCCAGAGAACTGCTTCTTTGTCTCTTAGTTGTTTCCTGAGTTTCCTTGCATCTGGTAGAAGACTTCGTTAGTGTTAAATCTCGTTGGGCTTGGGAAAAATCAGTAACAGATGGTTATATGAGAAATAACTATTAACAACAATGCAGATTTATTATACAACATTTAATAATTTTTTAGAGTAACAGAGCTAACTTTTTTTAATTTGTTTTCTTTTGGCATTTCTTGCTGTACCATATCGATCGTACATTGTTCAATGGAATATACTTGTCAAATAAGTTAATTTGCTGAGATATCTCTCATTACGAACAGGAAGAGGAAGCACGTTTATCAACAGGATGAGGCACGATTATCGGTCTATGAGTTAAATAGTGAATATTAAGGTAATTTGATTCTTTGTGTACTGACAAATAAAACACTGTTTTTCTAAAAATGAAGACAAATAGCTTACACCACTATGCCGATACCCCTTCATATGAGCATTCACGTTGACGCTTCCTGAAATAAAAATGAAACAAAATCGTTGCATTTCGATTTCTCATTTTTTTTCGTATACATGAATGAGTCGTCATTGAAAAGAGGTTTTCTTATTTTTTGTTTGTCTTTGGGAATACCTTACATATTCCTGCTTCATATATATATATATATATATATATATATATATATATATATATATATATATATATATATTCTTTATAGTTTTAATTTCTCCTTCCGATGACGTGTACATGTAAAGAGGAAAGCATTTACAAAGGAACTTAAGTGACATTATGAAAACGCAGAACCGTACCGTGTGACTAATTGTGTAAGAAGTCTATTTACAGTTTATTTATATGAATGGAAACAAGAGACAATGGAGGTGCTTGAGGACGGACATATGGTCCAGAATAGCAGCATCTTAACAGTAGAGTTCTGTTCTTGCCTACCAGGGTGTGAAGTCGGTGCCCTTTGCGGTCCACCGGAGCGTCTAGAGCAAGGTGAACGCGTTGCTTATGAACTCCCATCTCTTACTCTTTTATATTTTTATTCAAAAACGTCTCATGTAAATCTAACAGGTCATCATAATTTTAGTTTTTGAAGATTATCTTTAAACCTTAAAAATATAATATAAATTACAGGTTAAAAATAATCACCCTGTCACATCCCATTACAGGAATTCGCTACCAGTGGGAATATGGAGCTGCCGCTCAATAGCATCCGTCAAGCAAAAATTTACGTAGTTTGTTTTCTGAAAGCTTCAGTATAGTGTCACTTTCTGTCGTGATATCATAAATTACTTCATAAATTACGGATTATTTATATATGTATTTATAACTATTTTAGTATTAGATCAGTTATGTTTACTTTAAGCGCATTTTTATGCAATTTTTAATATTGGTTTGAGATTAATTTGTAGTGTATAAATCCAATTTTGCGTATCTTACTTTACTGGTTGAGTGGAAGATGAAGTCCTATTGCCTAAACACTGCCAATTTAAATAAAACTTTTATTATTATTAATTATGCTATTATTATCATTATTAACATGGTCTTTATAGGAAGCCAGATATAATAAGAACAGTTAAGTCTCGTAGACTGCGATGGGCAGGACATGTTACACTTATGGGGAATGAAAGACGCGCATGGAAGCTTCTTGTAGGAAAGCCAGAGGGAAAGCGCCCAGTTGGTAGACCAAAAATGAGGTGGGAGAATAACGTTAACTATGATTTGAGGGAAGTAGATTATACAGGGAATGATTGGAAGGCATTAGCTCAGGATAGGGATGTATGGAGAGCTTATGTCCGCGCGGCCATGAACCTACGGATTCGATAGTGCCAGTGAGTAAGTATTATTATTATTATTATTATTATTATTATTATTATTATTATTATTATTATTGCTGGCATAATCATTATTCAAATAAACACTTGTGCAGAATCTTGTCCTGTCACACTTTGATTATTATGATGTTAACTTATTGTATTGTATTGTAAGCCTATGTTTTCCCTTTACAGAGATTTAGGCGCTCTCCCCCTACAAGGAAGAATTTGAACCATACTAATTTAGTTACACTTGTTTTCGTATAGATGCCATTTTTGAGTGGTCCGTGGTCAGCCCACCGCCTCATACTGACATCTAGGAAACCAAGGTAGTACTAGGACGGGAAAATTCGGTAAATTTTGCTTAGAGACCTTTTCATTCAGGCTTAAGGATTTTTTACGAGCCTGAAAATCTTCAGACTCGGGACCCACGGCTTAAAGTCCCTCCCGGAGGACTTGCTCCTTGGATTTTTCCGTCCTAAAAATCCATCGACCCCGGCCGGGTTTGAACCCGCGACCCTCGGGATCAGAGGTAAGGAGCATAACCACTAGTCCACCGCGGCCGATATGTTAACTTATAATGTTTTAAAATGTAACTTGTCGCAGACTATACTGTGTTCATAATATTTGCTTCCGTTTCATTTTCGACATAAGCACTAGTGACTAAATATTTATTTACTTCAATGATTTCCCTTTGATCCGTATTAGGCCAAACGGCATAAATTACGTTGTCTCTGACTTATTTTCAAACTTCTATACTTTTGCACCGTTCCCTGGCGTCCAGATTTGAGTAATTATTTTCTCATCACAATTATGATACTAATCATAAGTTTATGACTCGTAAGATAACCGTCTGCTAATGATACATCTTCACAAGATCACTTTGTATTCAATTCTTTCTCAGTATGCAGCTGGCCTCTCTTGTAATTCCCTCCTTCAATATAACAGAATTTGACGCACGCTTGACAATTTAAACACTCAAGCTTATACAATTAGGCCCTAATTCTTGTTGGATATATATTTTTCTATCTAACAATACATTTTGTACTACAAAATTAATATTTTTGTTATTATTTAAATTATTTTACACTATATTTTCTATCTCTTGTTCCTTATTTTTGTAAAGTAAATCAACTTTTACGGATTATTTCATGGTAATGATTGTGTAGATATATTATGTAATCACTTTATTATTTAATTATAAGATTAATTATTGTAAATTATATGTGATCTGATTGAGTGGTATAAAAGACCTTAAATCTTAATACCGACAGATAAAATTCTTCTTCTGTTAATTTGGAATTATTCTCGTTTCATCAATTCAACCCTACGGTGCGAACAGGCCAACTAGTGGCATCTCACCCACATGTTCTAATTTTATATTTTAAACTTAGTTTTAGACCTGTCACTTGAGGAAATATAGTAGCTATTACTTGAACTTTATTTGGACAATTATTAACGATACTGTACTCATCCAACATTTTAAAATTCACAGACTGGATCGATTGAAAGTTTATTTATTTATTTTTTAACGACAGCAGGGTTTTTATTTTCTTCTGTAGCGTACAGCAAAATCAACTGCATTTTTCAATATAAACTTTCTCGTGATTAGGTCATTAATTATATTATATTCGGTAAATTTATGTAAATCGCAATGTAATTATGCCAAATTAGTAAGTTTTTCCGCCACAGGGATTGGCTTACAATGAGATTGCATTGCAGTGTTTGTAATCGTTATTCGAACTTAAAAAAACGTTATGTCTACAATGGTTTTAACACATAAACATTTATTAGAAGCTAAAAAAAAAAACTGAAGCTTATTAGAGCTGTGGTATTAGACGTATATGTAGTAAAAGTTATATTGTTAAGTCTATCATTTCCTAACTAACGTAATCTAACCTATCTAATCTAAAGTTTACGTAACACAATCTAAAATAACCTAACAATCAGCAGTAAAAAAAAAATATCGCATATGAATAAACATACATACAATAAAGATTAAATAATAACGAATTATTGTTTTTCTTCTTCTTCTTCTTTTTCTTCTTCTTCTTCTTCTGCTTCATGAAATTAGGCATTTTGACCTGTTTTCACATCAAGTGGGATTTAATGAATTATTGTTTTTATGGATAAGATTTACGAAAATAATATTTTAAAGGGAAACATTCAATAAGTTTCCATTAGTGAGCGTCCTAATCTCGGCAGAAGGAAGAAAAGAGCTTGAGAAGAAGAAAAAAATAATCACTGCTTATTAATATACATATCTTTTAATCTGATCGTAATAGAAATTCGGACTTGACTATTGCTAACCTAAACTGAAACATGAAGTAGCCTAAATATGTATTCGGCTGACAAGCATTGTAGTTCAAATCATGCTGTCTATCCATATAATTGATGCAGATGTACTGCAATTTATAGGCCTAATTGTCTCAAATTAATTTAATAGCACTGTCTTCTGTTGTGAGAGCCTGTATACCACCATAGATTCGAATGTTTTAAAACCTTCGGTAGGCCTATTCTATTCAATGAGTAGCCTACCGGTAAGTGCAGGCACAACCAAAGCTCCATTCGTGCCCTAACTGTAATATGCAGATTTTGTTTAATATTTTCCTCATTTCAGTGCAAAAATTATAATGAACTTATCAACTGAACAAAATATCTGCAGGATTCAGCAGGTTGACTACAACCTGATTAGTGTTTTAGATTTAGCACATACAACTGTATTATAAATTAATGAGTCATTTTTTAACATCTTACCTCATATTTTATGTTTCTTCAAACACAGGAACTAATTTTCGAGAGAAGGATCTCTCTCATTTTCAACCTTCTCTCGAAAACTAGTTCCCGTGTTTGAAGAAACATAAAATATGAGGTAAGATGTTAATTTACGAATTAAGAACTTCATAATGTTATTTCCCATATTTAACTATGGACTGTATTATAGTTTAGATTAATAGAGTTTCCAAGGCTAACTTTGATCCTTGATTTTGAAAATGGCAAGAATCTCTCCTATAAGTTATGCTGTACAAATTGATTTGAATATAAACCACAGTCGTATGCAAAATTCAACTTCAGAAAATCATTGGTCAACGAGGATTTATCGAGATAGGAGTTAGGTTATGACCTCATCCCGGAAAAAGAAGAAACTGGACAAATTTGGCAAATTCATTAGAGAAAACTAGGGCACAACTCAGTCCGTAAATAGTGCAATGGTGGTGGTGGTAATGATGATGTAAGTAGGTCTTCTGTTGTTCTGGGAAATCTTCAGGAGACAAAATTATTTGTCAGCAATGAAGTTAATCTAACAGATGGAAAATTAGAATAATGGCTTTTTAATTGATAGGCCTGTATGAATATTATATTTCAATGTTTGGATTCTAACGACCGGTATTAAGAAAAAGGGATGATCGTTCGATAACAATATGTCAGTCCCGATGAACTAGTTAGTTGTTATAATATAAACTTATGAAATATTTACCTAAAAGGTCCGTGTCCGCAACTTAAAGATTATTATCTGTAGCGCTTTCGGGACTAGTCCTATCATCAGCAGAAGTAACAGGATATGGGTTCTTGTCTGTCGATCCCTGATTCAATACTGACAAGAACCCATATCCTGCTACTTCTGCTGATGATGAGACTAGTCCCGAAAGCGCTACAGATAATTAATAATCTTTATGTTGAGGAGACGGACCTTTTAGGTAAATATTCCATAATTTTATATTTTAATTTTGAATAATACCTAAACGGAACGTTATCATGAATTCTATTAATGTAGTTACTTGTTAGTATACTTGTCTCTAGTTCCGAGGTTAGCGGGCTCAAACCCGGTTGGGGTCAATGAATTTTTAATGGTGTAGAATTCTGAGAATGGCTTCCTTCGGAAGGGAAGTAAAGTCATGTACACCGTGATTTTAGGCATGTAAAGGAATCACGCCGGAAATAAGAAACCTCTGCGCTTAGAAACACCTTTTTTGTTTTTTCATTCCCAGATATGAAATGGAACGCTAATCCTAAAGCAATTAAACATCGCCCTCAAATAAAACACCTGTAGTCTTGATAGGAATTCTCCTTAAAACTGGTTTCACTGTAGATTGAAGGTGGAATAGGAGCTTCTTAATTGATTTATTTTAAAAATCTTACAAAAATTAAGGTAGGCTTAGTTGAAATAATTAGCTAGATTAAAAAAAGAAACTGGTAGCATAAGTGACTTTAAATCATAGTGTTTCAATATTTTCATACATATGTATATGGTCACTAAAGACTATTACGTTATTTGATTTAGATCGGCTGTTCAAGAGTATCATATCTCATATACACATTACTTTTTAAATGGGAAGATTCTACCTTCTTCTGTTGGAGTTTTCGCCGACAGCCGTCCAGATGTCAGAATGTGAAGCAGTCATTAGCCAGACCATTCAATCCACCCATTTCTTCTTTCAGTGCAACATTGGTATAAAGATACATCTACCCCATTTATGAATAGGTATCATAGATTAATGAACATTAATGGTCAAATTAATTGTAAATTAAGTATTATGAAATAAAAATCTGAAAAATATGGTATAAATAAACATTGATCATGATTACTTAGTTTCCCTTGTTTAATTTATTGAAAACGATTTAGGATTAAATCATTTTGTAATTTTATTCTTAAATTAGTTTTTAACAAATTATATACTGTAAAGTTTATTTTTAAACCTGATTGGATGGAAGAGAGTGTTTAATGGTATTAATTCTGTAACGTAAAGTAAATGCATTTTATCTAATATATAAAAATTACTGTTTGTTTGTTTGTTCCTACTTTATGCGCGGCCATACTGTTGATCCGATTGTGATGGGGCTTTTTGCAAAATGTTCAGCAGATTCCCGGGATAAACCTAGGCTATCATAGATTTGTGATACCGTACTCACCTCCTACCAAAACACCCTTAAAATTGCCCTTTGTAGTGGGAAAACTTGTGGAAAAACACGTAGCGCTTTGGACGCTTAAATTGCTTGCGCTGCCTAAAGCTTATAACAAATACATCAAATTAATGTACACAGAATTGAAATATCTAAAAAAGCTCTACAAAAAACAGTCTCGCGACGAGCATATGTTTATCTCTCTTATTCTCTCTTCACTGATAACTCACCATAACATTTTTTGTCTTTCAATTTGATGCGACGAAGATGTATACAATTATATTCCTGTGCAGAGCGTAAGCAGCACATGGCCGGTATTCTTTTTACGATAAAACCAACTCACAATAACGAATTTTTCTTTTAGCTCATTTATGCCAAGAAGATCGAGATAAGTAGATTTTCGGGTAACACCGAGTAATCAGCACGGGGAATCTTAAAATAATTACGATATACATTTATAATTATTATTCCTTTTACTTATTCAACTAAACATAAAAACATATTAATTTTCATTTATTTAGGGTAGCAGCGCACGCCGGGTATTAGCTAGTGTTTAATGAAAAACATAATTATAAAATGTAGAGCTGGATGGAATAGAACCCTTTATATTAGGAAACATCCATATAGGCCCTAATCTACAACTTTAATTGACATTTGGTCTAGAGCATCAAGAATATGAAGATGGAAGACAATTAAAAAATAAAACAGATAAATAATATAAAAATTAATATAAAATTATAGAATATTCACCTGAAAGGTCCGCTCCTCAACTTAATTATCATTTAACTGTAGCGCTTTCGGGACTTGTCCCATCATCGGCAGGATTCAAAACTGGTGTTTCACTGAAGATCTGGTAGAGGGGGTTGCATGTATTGGGTTCGATTTCGTTTATCAGGCTGTCGTTGTGAGCTGCTTTCATGATTTCCATCTCTTCGAGTACGTTTATCTTCGCTGGATTATTTTCTCTGTGCATTACTGTTAGTTAAATAATATAAGTTATAAATAATATTGTTGACGTGTTCGAAGAAAGGGAAATAAAATAGTTTGGGCATGTTAAGAATACGAGACAAAAAAAAAGAAGTCGTGGACATACTATTAACATTTAGATATAGGCCTACAAAAGGTAAAAAGGAAAACCATAAAAGAACAATAGATGGCCAATAGGATGGACTCAGATCTTAAATAGGGATTGGATGAAACCCAACTATTAATCATCATCACTATCATCATAAGTGCTATAGCCCAATCTCCAACCTAGATTCAACTTTGACATGGCTGGGAAGGAAGTTCCTACTAGTAACAAAGCTACTGCCAGTTTAGCTCTTACGATACTCGTAATTTAACCATACAAGCTCCACCTATATTTTAATAACAAAATTCAATAAAAAAATAAGCTTACGCATTATTTTCCAGCCAATTTATAGATTGTGAAGAAGCTATATTTTGTAAATACATTACATTTGAAGTTATTCCGACTGATCAGAATAATTGGCAGGATGATCTGCAGCGAATAGATCCAAACAACTGTCAAGAAAAGTTTTATTGCACGACTTAAAGAATTCAGATGCAGAGGAAGACCAAAACAACGGTGGACCTGTTAAGAGCATTTTGAGTCTTAGGAACAGGTTCAATAAAAAAACTTAAATCTAACGTATTCATGATGATGATGGTTTATTAATTCCTAAATTTTGTATTTCATTCAATCCTTAATTAAAGTCCGAAGCTATCTCATATCATTTAATATTCCTATTTTATTTCAAAGCAGTGGGAAATTATATATATGTACTAAGAATTAAGATTTTTCACAAATGCTACCAGTTTATTAGCCTTAAATGGAACATCATTTTCTTTGCCAATGAAAAAGTAAAATTTGTAATAACAAGGTAATTTTGATACTTTTATAGATTCCATAAACCAATGGTAAACTTTTAAAGTTTTAGAGTTTTTTTAAGTGCCTGTACGGTGAGAGGTTAAACTGAGTTAATTGAAAACGAAAAGAAAAAGTTATTTTTAATTGGGTAAAGGAAAAGGTACAACTCATTATATTATGTTGCAATTTTATCTTAGTACCTAAAAGTCCGTTACTAATTATTTTGAGTATCAGCTGTAAATATTAGATCTTGGATTCTTTATATCATATTATTTGTCTGTAAATCCATTTAATTATTGTGGGTAAATAGCTTCTGCTTAATTAATTTCCGCTATTTATGGAATTTGACCTACATTATACATTATAATAAAAATAACTAATACGGTACTATACATTAACTCACTGGCACCATCGAATCTCATCCTGAGCTAATATTTTCTAATAATTGCCTGTAGGCCTATAATTCATCTTTCTCATTCTCAAATCATGCTTAATGTTTTTCTCTTACCTCCTTGCGCTACCAACAGATTGCTTTGTTTATAATTTTTCTAAAATAAGTTTCCGTGCCCGTCTTTAGTTCTTACTAATATTATATAACTTATTATATTAATAATAATAATAATAATAATAATAATAAAAATAATAATAATAATAATAATAATAATAATAATAATCATCATCATCATCATCCGGTATTATGGCAGCTGCCGCCGTCTTCCGGAAACCAAACGCCATTCCTCTCTGTCCATCCATTGATCTTCCTCCATTCCTCTGATATTCATAGCTGGTTGTACCCCTTCTATCCAAGTTTTCTTTGTTCTTCCTCTCTTCTTCCTTTCCATTGGGATCCATTCCATAACAATTTTAGGCAATCTTTGTTCTGGCATTCTTTTGACATGGCCATACCACTGTAATCTTTTTAATAATAATAATAATAATAATAATAATAATAATAATAATATATAATAATAATAATAATAATAATAATAATAATAATAATAATAATAATAAATAATAATAATAATAATAATAACAACAACTACTATAGCCTACTGTTATTGTCGGCCGCGGTGGACTATTCGTTATGCTCCTTGCCTCTGGTCCCGAGGGACGCGGTTTCAAACCCGGCCGGGGTCGATCGATTTTTTAGGAAGGAAAAATTCAAGGAGCAAGTACTCCGGGACGGACTTCAAGCCGTGGGTCCCGACCCTGTAGATTTTCAGGCTCGTAAAAGATCCTTAATCCTGAATAAAGGAACATTTACCGACATCAACGTCCTAATAATACCTTAGTTGCCTGTTAGATGTCTCATTGTGTTGACCGCATGCCATCCATGACATCTACGAGCAAATAAGGTAACTAAAAATAACTTGGTCTAGTAACTCCTTACAAAGGAGAGTCTATCAGCAACAGGCTACGCCATTATAGATATATAGATAGGTAGATTATACTGTTATTATTAGACCATTATTATTAAATTTGCTTCCCGAGAATCAGAAATATGATAAATTAAAGAAATATGCTTTGGTAAAGTATTTGAAAAATAATATTAGTGAATGATATTAAGAGATTTCTAGCTGTATGGCCATGTTTCATGACCGACATTTCATCCAGACGTTTATCCCTTCAGAAAACACTACTTAGAAGTACTCGCCACTGAAGATGCCCTCCGCAGTCGAGGGAGAAACATCTGGAAGAAACGCCAGTCATGGACCACGGCCACGTAACCGGAATCTCTTAATATTATGATTACCGGCCGTGAAAGCCTGCATTCAAATAGCAGTGAATGAATGCTTACATTTTTAATCCGGTTATTTGTAATAGAAACAATGGATTTGGCAACGGATCGTCGACTTTGTATATAATCGCATGTATCATATATTGAAAAAAAAAAGTTTGAAAATGCAATTATAAACAGTTGGCGACTGCAGAAAAAAAAAAGATGAAATGAATAGGGGAGGTGCATTATTCAGGTGGTGTAGATTAAAATAGCGATGCGTGTTATGCTGATGCGAGCAGGGTGAATGTAATGGCGCTGTACGATTTAATTAACACCCCCGTGTCATTAATTAGTGACCGCAGGAGGCTTCACGCTTCTCTGGACAAGATGACCGCCGCCATTACTGTCCCGTCAGCCTCTCCGATTGCAACTCAAGTGAAATTCGTACACAAACATTGTTAACTTTCAATTGTTTCTAAGTTATAGGCTACCATTTGTTTGTTCTTGGTTCAATAGTTACAATTAACCCTATTAACAATGTAAAACACACTACAGTGAACAAACAACACAGGCCTTTCTAACTCAGGTATAATATGAAAGTAAAACGGCTGTTCTTTTCAACATGTGATGCGACGTTTTCAATTCCTTTATAAACTCCAGCCAGATTTTATTCTTAGGGTTCAATTTTTACAATTATTCACCATGTGCAATGATTTTTACATTTTTTCTAACGATTATTTCAATATATCTTTCTATGATATTTAACTACATACGTAGCATGAAGATGTGGCAGCCATATTGATTTTAAGGAATTTGCAGTGCAGTCAACATATGGTATGTACTAATTAACTGTAGACATATACTTTAGAATTTTAGAACTTACTATATATTTTTGGGCGTTGCATTATTTCACAAGTTAGAGTACTTAAATAGCGTTAGGTTAGCTTTTAGGTTAGCCTTTCACAGGTTAGAGTACTTAAATTTTGTTAGGTTAGCTTGTAGGTTCATTAAATATCGTGTATATGTTTGCTGCATCCCGTGATTTCACAGTGAAAACCTCTTTGCGTTTGTTGGCGCATGCGCATGGTGTATGATTGGAACATAGATTTTTTTTTCGCGTCATATATAAAGAATACACGAAAAAAACATAAGGGGGTTTCTTTATTGGGACTAATAAGTAATAACTTCATCGTCAATCTGTGTGGACTAGCAGAGCTAAAATTGTACAATATTCAACCAGTAGGCCTAAAGCAAGATATTCTACAACAACAAAATAAATTCCATTCAATTAACGCAGTAAACTTTCACCTTAGGTACTTTTATGTCCCAAGCGCCACCCGGGCCTTACAATGGCCGTACGATCTGTCAGAAGACGGATTTTAACTATGAATCACACACATAGTCTACTTTTTGACCACACAACGGCATGGAAGGTCTCCCCGAAGAGTGATCAGCTCAATGTCAGGGACTCCTCTGAGACAATGCAACATTAAGACGAAACTCTCCATTCACTCGCATATAAATATTAAACATGGCGAAAATTATGATGAATGTGATGGCCAGATGATGTTCGGGGACCATTTGGGTCTTAAAGTTTTCTGACATTTGTCTAACAGGTGAGGAAAAACACCTAAATATCCATCACTCAGGAAACTTGTCCCGACCGGTAGACAGATTTGTATCCCATATTGATGATTATTTCAGCCTGCTACTAAGGTAAATGGTTTTATTTTATATAAAGGATTTCCGCTTAAATGAAGATGTTGAGAGCAATAGCAGGATACCAAAGAACCGATAAAAAGAAAAACGAAGATATAAGAACAGAACTTAATATATTTAATCTCTGTGAAAGAATAAAATATTATCAAAATGCTTATCTTCAGCACGTATTATGAATGAATGAACAGCGCATACCAAGAAGAATATATAATTATAAACCAAAAGGGAGAAAAATGTTGGGAAGACCATTGAAGAGATGGAAGGACCAATTCGACCTATAATGAGATCGGAACAGGCCATTGGGCTTAATCCTTGTTGTTGATGATGATGATTTCCGCAAATTTACGCCTGACTCAAATAATTAAATAGTCAAGAATTTTACTTCAGAATACTTTCAATCCATAGTAATTCTGCCCGAAGGCAGGTCTTCCACTGCAATCATAGCATTTTCATGCTATGCTTTTGCAGCTTTACTAGAGAATTATAGGTGTGGTAGCTTCCCGTTGCTTTCCACACCGGTGAAGGATGATGATAATGATAAGGCTAATGATGATCGGATGGTTTTTGGGGACCGTTGGGCCCTAAGCTTCCTGACATTTGTTTTACAGGTGAGAAAAAATCCGAAAAAAAACCTCACCCAGGAGCCTGTCCCGACCGGGAATCGAACCCGGGCCCGCTGCGTGACAGGGCAGCACGCTACCTCGAGGCCACAGCGGTGGACCAGAAAACTATGGACATTAAATTTTGCGACTTTATATGTCATATCTAATCGAACTTATATCTTGATTTGGGATGAATCGATTATGTTTATGGTAAAAACACTTCTTCTAATTCAAGTTGAGAATAAAATCTTGGGATATTCATGGTCCCGCACCGTAGCCGAGCGGTTAAGGTAGGAAGCCTTGGCGCAGAGCTACGGGACTTGCGCTGGTTCGAGTCTCTATGGGGGAAGAAATTTTCTCATGGTATTTCGGCCAGTATGGGACCGGTGCCCACCCAGCATCGTGAGGCAATTGGGTAGCTACAATAAGTAGCGGCTCCAGGTTGAGGAACCAGCTATAACGGCTGGGGGACTCGACATGCTAACCACATGTCACCCCTACACTGGCTGTTGATCGTCTACCTCTGTGATTGACACATGTGGATGTGAAGGGCCAGCAGCCGGCTGGTAAAAGGGCAACCGCTGAAAAGTGGAAAGACCCTCAATCGGAATATTCATGTATTGAAATATGACTATGAGAAAGAATTCAAAATAGCAGCTTCAGTGGTTTTCAAGAAGTTTTCATCATTTTTATAGAAAACTTCCATAGGCAGGTGTTTCTGAATTCCAGAAGGCGATAACTAACATCCTGAAATTATTATTTTTGTAAAATATGAAATCACATTTTATAGGCTTAATATTACGTAACATGTGTGTTTTTAAACATTATAATATGGTATTATGTGGTTTCTCACGGATAATCGCCTTGATTTTTTATAAAGTTACTGTGGGACGGAAGTAATTTTTATATTAGAAAATACTACTTTTTTCAGCTTTAAATGCAATACGAGTGTATTTTTGTAGGGGTAAAACATACAAAGTTGCCACTAGTTCGATATTAAACCATTTAAAACTGTATTGATTTATGTTTAGTTTCATATTTTTTCTCCTCAAAATCTTCATAATACGATACCAGTCCAGTGTGAACGATGGTACAGAAATATAGGGCGCACGTGACTTTTTGCATATGAAATTCTCATCAAAAGTGCAAAAGTGCGACTTATTTTTGGACAACAGAACGACATTTTTATTTAACGACTCTCTTTAACAGTAAGTCATTATCGCAATTAAAATCAGGGGATGAAAGGGCCGAAAAATTTTAGCCCAAAGACCTTTCATTTTGGTCTTGAGATTCTTTTATGTACCGTAAATGTACAATACGTGATCTACAATCTTACTTCCCTTTCGAAGGAAGCCTTACTCAGGATATTTACATTCTGAAATTTATTGCCCATATCCTTTCTGTTTTTTTCAAGAAAAGGATAACAAAAATCCGCCTATAAAATCGCAGTCCAGGCTTAAAATATATTTTTTTAAATTATCTAATAGAAGTGGAAAGCATGGGAAACTATCCCACCTATAATTCCCTAGTAAAGCTGCAAAGCATAGCATGAAAATGCTACGGTTGCAAATGAAAGACCTGCCCTTGGGCATAACACTGTAAATAAATAGAAAATATAATAGAATCCCAATGCTATCACAGAGTAGAAATACATTTTTCATAGGAATTTAGCAAAACTGACTTCTAGACAGGTCTTGACAACTTTTATGTTAATGGGTACATGTCACATAGAACTATTTATGATATGAAAATGTGCAAAGAGCTTGGAATGAGTGTGTGAATCTGGGATCCTGTTTCCATCTGGTGTCTCTTTAATTCCCCTTTCGCAATATAATTCTCATGGACTAAATCTGAATTAAGGCTAAGCCACAGAGGCAGACCTTTCCTCCCCCTGTCCCCCCCACAGACGTATGACGTCACACGACAAGTACACTAGCCCCCCTTTCCACTCCTCATTCTACTTATGGTGCTAACAGCAGAACAGTGTAGGCCAGGATTTTGTTTTAATCAACATGTACAGGAGAAAAGTAGTCTTACTAAAACCCCTTCTGGCTCTTGTTTTCTGAGAGGGTTGTCATTTGGAAAGGATCTGTCCGGATGCCGCCGAGCTCTCCTGCCCTTTTATTTAATTTTGTTTGCCAACAGTGAAAAGCTTGAATCTCTTTTGTTATATTTGTGCGGTTAGATCTAACCCAACTTTTTAACAGATTCCTGGATCAGAACATGTCAAGATAATAGCTATAGCTAGGCTATGGATTTATATGGTGTAATCTTTTGAAAGAGGCATCCAAGACATTGCTGACTTATACATATATACTGATCATTGCCTCAGATTACATAAATGCGTATTTATTATCTGATTTTGTCATTTTAGGATATTTTTATTTTTAAGTGATTTCGTTATGTTAATGCCATTATTTTGATGTTTTCACGACTCTTAGCTCATTAGTTTGTCTTTTCTTTATTATAATCCATTAAATATGTTAACGTTTTACATTATCTGAGCTACAGATAAGCAAATGTATGAAGTTTCACTTGATTATCCTGTAAAATGCATTCTTTAGGAAGGGGCGGAAACAGGTTGTTTTGCAGGTGGAAGGAGGAACTTTTAGATATTAAATTACTTTGTTTTTTTAACTACAAATGTAGGCCTAACTGTTTTGACACCATCGTTAACTATTATAGATTGCATGAGCAAAGTGAATTTGTGCTATTTAAATGAGTAAATATGTTTCACTTTTTTGTCTTTAGGTTATTTAACGTATTTTTTCTCGTTATTTTATGTTATTTTCAATATTTCATAGATTATCAATATTCCGGTCTTGGTATTAGTTTTCATAAACCCTTGTCCGGATACGCTTCGTTTAAACTTGTGCTAGGATGTGTGAAATGTGGAGAAGGGCCTAGGTAATAGGTCTACATATGTCAAAAGATAAAAAAAGAATTAATAGACTTTTTATCTGGTTATTGTAATTTGAAAGAAGCAGAAAAAATAAACTACTTTGTAGATTACAATTAGCGATGTGAGGGGAAATAAATAAATAAATAAATAAATAAATAAATAAATAAATAATAAATAGATAAATAAATATACATATACAGCTGCTACTTATCGTAGCTACCCAAATTTCTCAGATCTCTGGGAGGGAACCGGTCCCATGTATATGTGTGTATGTGTTTTCTTGTTCAAAGATATTAGACCAATGAAGGATATTGAGTGGGTTAGAGGGGCGTCACTCTCCAGTACTCATATTTACTGAATTAATTAATTTAATAACTATATTTTTAATCTTTATTTGTAGTCATTTGCTTAAAATAGATGTGTTTTTTTTCTTACTACTATTACTTCATGACACTTTACTTCGCGGGTAAACTCGACCAATTTGGTGCTCATAGATTTGTAGATTGGTATTAAGTTGTGCGTTGAAAACTCAAGCCTATCGACAAGTGAACGCTTGCGCGGTTATCATGGTCGACGCGTGCCCGCCGGCTCGTAATGCGGGCTGAGTGTCTCTCAAATACACTAAAAAATTCCGTGAAGTTTGTTCTTAGCATTGTTCTGTTGACAATTCTGATACTATTCGAAGAAGACTTACAAAGTTGCATTTTTAAATTGGAGACAGCATTGAAAATATTAACCAATAATTATAATTATTATTTCGCGAATAATCTTTTACCAATTTTATTATTATTCATTTTTGTAATTTGCAATTAAGTTTGGAAAATGTGTAGTAGGTAAATAAAAATAATAATATCAGTGAATTTAGTGAAAAAAAGTGAAAATGATGTTCGGGTTCCATAACGAGTACCGGTAGCTTAGATTTTATTTGAATTATGATTTCATATTCGGTAAGATACGCCTTCAAGCAGAAATAGTAGCGTCAAATTTCTTTTGCCATTTCTATCCTCTGCTTTATTTCTTCACCGCAGTTCATGTTACTATTGATAGTATAACCCAAGTATTTGAGGTTCAACACTTGCTCAATGGCCTCATCTTTCATCCTCATGTTTATCTTCCTTGGTTTCCTTCCTATAATCATGACCTTAGTCTTATTTGTATTTATCTTCATTCCATAATCCTCGTACTTGTCATTTAGCTCCATCAGCATGTTCCTCAGTGTCATTGAATCTTCTGCTAGCAAAGCCATATCATTAGCAAATCTTATGTAATATTAATTCTTCTTCCTCCCATGTTTACGCCTTCCGTATTCATGAAGCAGTTCTTCATTACGTCTTCCAGGTAGATGTTGAAGAGAGTAGGTGATAGATAATATCCTTGCCATATCCCCCTTCCAATTTCTCTTCCCTCTGAAATTTCTTCTCCTTTTTTCACTTTAATTCGCTGTTTCATATAAAGATTACTTAAGAACCTCCTCTCCTTCCAGATCACGCCAATGTTCTTCTAGATCCTCAAGAGTTTATACCAATTCACTCTATCAAAGGCCATTTCCAGATCAACAAATGCTGCATAAACGTCTTTATCTTTTTCTATATATATTTCTCCTATTGTTCATACCAATCCAATTGTATCTCTCGTACCCTTTTTCCTTCCAGAAGCCTAACTGTTCTTATTCCAATTCGCTTTCCATCGTAGATTGTAAACGTCGATTCAGCATTCGCAGGAACATCTTTGTAGAGTGTAATATCATACTGATAGTCCTGGACTCCTTACATTTGTTCGCATTATTTTTCTTCGGTATTGGTATTAACACCGTCTCAGTCAATTCTTTGGGCCATTCGCCTTCTTTATATATCTTGTTGTATAAAAACAGTATTTACTTCTTTCCTTCACCCAAGCAATTAACCAATTCAATGGGGATTCCATCTACCCCTGTTGCTTTCCCATTTTTCATTTCCTTAATTGCTAGTTCAACTTCTTCCTTCAGAATTGAGAATCCTTTTTCATCTTCTGATACGTCTTCTTTATTTTCTATATCCAAGTTAGCCGGATGATTTCCTGTCTCATATAGCTCTTCAACATATTTCTCCCATGCATTCATAAAATCCCTGTTTGTGTGTTATTTCTTCATCATTTTCGTCCTCAATCAGCCACGTAGTTTTCCTGCTCTTCTTTCCATAGTCCAAGTATTTAACTTCCTGGTACATTAAATCATATTTTCCTTTCCTCACTAGATTTTCTAGTTCTTCACATTTCTGTTTCATCCATTCTTCATTTGTCTGTCAGTTTCTCTTCTAAGTTAGTTGTTTAGTTTCCTGTAGTTTCTTTTGGCTTCTTCTGTATTGCAATTTTTTCCATTTTCTTCTTTCGTCCCTCTTCTCCAACATTTTTTTCTGTGACTCAAGGTTTTTAAATATTTTTGCTCTCTTTGTATCCTATTGTTTCTTCTGCAGCTGCCTGTATAGAGCTTTTCAAATTTCTCCAGTGGATTATCTTTCCAAGTTAGTGGCTTTTCTTGAAAATGTTGTTAGAATTTTCTCCTTTCCTCTCCAGTTTTAAGTTTCTCCAGGTCAAACTTCTTCGCTGCTAACTTTTCTCTTATCTCCTTCAGGCAAATATCTACTTTGCCTATGAATTGATATCTACTCCTGATAGAGTCTTCGTATTTTTCAAACATTGTCCATAGGACTTATCCACGTGTATCTTCTTCTTTTATGATGTCGAAACATTGTATTTCCAATTATCATTGAATTCCGTTTACAGAAACTCACCAGTGATTCGCCTCTCTCATTCCTTCTTCCTAATTCATATCTTCCAACGGTATTTCCATCCTGTCCTTCTCCAACTACAGCGTTCCAGTCACCCATTAGGATAACACATACCCCCTTCTTCTCTCTCTCTCTCTCTCTCTCTCTCAACGATCTCTTCTATATTGTCATATGTTTCCTCCTCTTCTTCATCTGCTAACTCACTATGGGGCATGTAAATTTACACGATTACCAAGTCCACTTTTTTCCCTTGTAACCTCACCATTATCATCCGAATATCCACATAATGCACTGATATAACTTTTTCTTTCAAACGAATTCCTAATGCTACACCGACACCATGATTTAATTTAGAATCATAATTGGAATAAATTCATCACTTTCTAATTCACCATTTTGTTTCCAGCTCCCGTGTGATATTCCCATCATTTTCACTCGATTACTTCTCATTTCTTCTTTCAAATTTTCCAGCTTTCCGGCTTGCAGAAGAGTTCTCACATTCCAGGTTCCAATCCTAGTCTTCTTTTCTTCTGTTGTTTTGACTGCATGATGTCTCCTTCTGCAGTATCCCCCTCCCGGACATCCGAATGGGGGATAATTTACATCCGGATCCTTTTACCGTGGAAAGATTCATCAAGCCATGAGTTTCATAGTAGAGGACTTTATTGTACAATTAAACATTGCAGTTTTATTGTTGTAAGAAAAAAAAATATAATAAATAATAGGCACATGTTTATGGGCATTGTCTATTATTTAACTCCATGGCTCGACAGGTCTAGAGTGCCTTTGGCCTACCGGATTTCTGGCCTCTTAACCACGCCTGCGAATTACAGAGATAGAAGTACATATAGCCAGTATAGGAATGTTATGTTCAGACGGGCCATAGTACCATAAGTGTTAAATATCACACTATAAAATAAACCTTTTTGAGTTTAACAGACAAAAAGAAATCAAGGGTCGTCGAAAAAAAAATACTGTCACTACTTCTTCCCTAACTAATTTCTCTAGCTTGAAAATTCCCGATAGAGATGTGAAACTTAAAAAAATAGTTTTATGTCGATAAAAACACATTTTATGGCTATGACGGATGGACACCGTTGCTTAGCATTACGTGAACCACGACATTTCAGATCTTCACATGCAAATCAATATGGACAGGCACAGGCACGATTAGAAATATGGAACTATATTTTCACAGGGACATATTAATTATATATACTTTTAAAATACATTAGGTGACATGTATGGATTTCAAATTCATAAATTAAATATAATAGACATAGGGGGCATTGTATGTTTTGTTCGTGACCTGATTTTGCTATTAAAATCTGGTCATCTGCAAAAGCTAATATTTTAAAAATTATATTTCCTTAGCTAATACCCCCAATTGCTCAGGATGTGACTTTTAAATAATCTAAAGCAGCAAACACTCCAAAACGATAGCAGATAACCAATTTTAGAGAATTTAGTACGTGCTAGTTACCGGATTTCAAAATCGATTTCTGAGAAATCATATCAAATCTAAAACACACTCCAGATTACCTTGTCTCAATATTGTGTATTCATACGAGAACTATCAGCCTGACATAGATAAATTAGTGTCAGCGGTCTACTACGCGCCCTTCAAACGTTTGCTCAGATATATAGAAAGTACATACGAATGGAACGGATTAGTGCATATGTTGCAGGCTGTAAGGTTGCGCCGCCACTGTTACTGCATGTTATGCCAATATGACAATAACAACGGTCTTGAGTTCAATGAAAGGTGGAATGAGGAAGATGTCATACTACCACTCATTCGGCAGCTCCCCATGCCTGATCTACTCCGTACTAAGAATGTCAGATGATAGACCTAAAATTATTTTAAACAACAATCCCACAGTAGGCTATCTAAAAGTCAAGGAAGACCATTTACTAGATGGAAAGACTAAATCTCCTGAAGTCAGAAGGAGCCAGGGGGCCTAAGTCTTGATGTTGATGATATATATAATTTTGGACCTAGATTTCAGACATAAGACATAAAATAAAAAAAAATATTTTTCCTCAACTTCCGATCCCTACTCATTACCTACCATAAAGAGCTGCCGAATCCCAGGCTTTATATCTGGTTTCCTCAATCTGTAGTCACTAGTTATCATAGCTAGCGAAATTCCTCACGACTTTGCGTGGGCACAGGCCACTTGCACTGTCCAAAATTTTCATGAGACGATGTATTTCTCCATAGGAACTCAAACTAGTAGTTTTGCGCTAAGGGATAACACATTACACTCCTCGACCTGTGTACGTAATATCGTCAAACACAAACTATAATATTAACTAACTCACTGGCATTATCGAACCCGTAGGTTCATGGCCGCGCGGACATAAACTCTCCATACATCCCTATACTGAACTAATGTTTTCCAATCATCCCCTGTACAATCTACTTCCCTAAATCATAGTTAATGTTATTCTCCTACCTCATTCTTGGTCTACCAACTGAGCGTTTTCCCTCTGGTTTTCCTACAAGAATATTCCATGCACGTCTTTCATTCCCTATTCGTGTCATATGTCCTGCCCATCGTAGTCTACGAGACTTAACTGTTCTCATTACATCTGGCTTCCTATAAAGACCATGTAATTCACTGTTATGCAGTCTTTTCCATTCACCTGCCTGTTCATCTCTCTTTGGTCCAAAAATGTTTCTAAGAACTTTATTCTCAAATACTCGTAATCTCATTTCCTAAAGTAAGAGACCATGTTTCACATGCATTTAATATAACTGGTAGAATAATAGTTTTATATATTTTCAGTTTAACATTTTTTGACAGGAGTTCGGAAGTCAAGAGTCTCTATAATGCATAATAACACGCATTTTCAGAATAGAGCCTATGTTTAATTTCCTTCTGCATCTCATTCCTGTTTGTGATTATTGTTCCTAGGTATTTGAACTCAGCCACTTCCTCGAAATTTCCCTCATTTGTCATTAACTGTCCATTTCCATTATATAATGTATTTCTATGCGTGGCCATTTTTAGTTTTATTAATATTTACTTCCAGTCCCAATTTCTTAGCGTTACTCAATAGTGTGTGCGTGTTGGCCTTTAGTATCTCTTCGCTATCGCTCAATAGTATTACATCATCAGCATAAACTAACAGCTTATTAGTACCATTGAGTTGTAGGCCTTCTTCATCCTCTAATGATTTGATGGCATGCTCTAGTACAAAATTAAATAATAGTGGTGATAGTGCATCTCCTTGTTTCAACCCATTGTGTATTATAAACTGTTGGTTTTCTTAGGGCTTAAAGGACCTTCGGGACTTGGAATTTTGATCGCATGAGGTTCCAGCCGAGCGTTAGTATGGGGGTGTATTAGTTATAAAGTCATACGTGTTTTTGAACATAAATAAATGGATTCTTGATTTAAATTATTTTATTTCTAGAGAATAATGAATACAATACCCTAAGTATTCTAACCTTAAATAACTAATCTAAGCTTATATTAAGAAAACCTACATTCGAACTTTCTTAAAGTTTGAGAGAGGGGGATGGGGGTTTATCAATCTACCCAAATTTACATTTTAATAAGTATCTAATAATTCCTACACTTTGAGAAACAGTATTAAAATATTTAAGATACTTGAATTCTCTTTCTAATTGTCGTAGCAAATTTATTAAGAAAATGGTATGTAGACTTACCCATCAACTACTCTTGCTTCCACAGACAGACAGAGTCCCATATTTTCAAGGTTCATATACTAAACTTCTGACCTACAGCTACCCTAACTTAACTGTACTAACATTCCATTAGTCTAAATGCAGAGATTTTACAGTTAGCCTTGAAAACTTTGTTCTGCCATAATCAAAACTCTGTCCTGAAATATAATATGTCTAAGTGCTTTATTTCAACAACTGTTTTTATTTGGAATAATTAAAATAATCTATGAAATAATTAAATATCTATGTAAAATACTCTATGTATTCATAACATTGTGGATTTCAAAAGTAACCGAAAACTCTTTGTCTACATAGTTAGCAAGGAAAATTATAGCCAGAAAACATAATTTTATTTTGAAATCTGTTAAGAAGTAGTAAACGTTAAGAAGCAGTAAAATATGATAATTGGACTTGGAACACAGGTTGGGAACCGGGGTGTCAGTTTTCATCCAAGTAAATGAGTAACACTTGTGAATCACGGCTACTGTGCGGTTCCCTTTTTTCTCTCTCTCACTCCTCTCCTTCTCCCGGAGAGTTAAAATTGATGCATGGGCTCAATTACATCGCGCGCCTAGGGATTTGTACCACCGCCTCCTCCTCTTCTCCCGTCTCCTTCTCACGATCGCATTACCTCATTATTAGATTGGTAATACTATAACCGTCATCACAGTCATCTATTTGTTCTGCCCATATGGGCTACGACACTCCACAAGAAAAGAGGGGTCCAACAACTACTCGCCTCATTTGTTCCATGGGAAATTTCTTCATTTCACGTTAACAATCCAATTTCAAACTTAATTGCATTTTAATATAAGCATGTGCTTGTCAGCCTCAAACAAGTTAAACTGAAGATGACCTTCATAAAACTGTTATTCTCCCAGTTCTATTATTACGATGCGAAACATGGGCTCCTACTTTCAGGGAGGAGAAAAATATTACAAGTATTTGAGAATAAGGTTTTAGGGAAACAATTGGACCAAAGAGAGATGAACAGACAGGCGAATGGAGAAGGCTTCTTAACTGTGAGCTACAAGATCTTTATACGAAACAAAATGTAATAAGCACAATTAAGTCTCGCAGACTGCGATGGGCAGAGCTTGTGGCACGAATGGGGAATGAAAGAGGGGCATGGAAACTTCTTGTAGGAAAACCAGAGGGAAAACGCCCAGTTAATAGACCAAGAATGGGGTAGGAGAATAACATTGACAATTATTTGAGGGAAGTAGATTTTACAGGGATTGGAAAATATTAGCTTAGGATAGGGATGTATGGAGAGCTTATGTCCGCGCGGCCATGAACCTACGGGTTCGATAGTGCCAGTGAGTTAGTTATGTGCTTGTAAACATTGCAATCGCGCCCTCATCTCATACAAATATACAAATACATGTATAAATCATTAATATAGTCCGTCGCTGTGGCGTAGTCGGTAGAGTCCCTACCTTCCACTCCGGCGACCCGGGTTCGATTCCCGGCAGGGTAAGGGATTTTAAAATCTCAACCTTGGGACTGGGTGTGTGTAGTGTCCAAGTTGTACCCATTGGGTTTATTTCCTAAAAAAACATTAATATGATACATATACGTCCACCGCTGTGGTGTCCGGGTAACTTCGTTGTCTCGTACACAGCGGGCTCAGATTCTATCCCCGATTGGGACATGTTTCCCTGTTTATTATTGACTAGCTAATACCCGGTGTGCGCTGCTACGCCTAATTAAATGAAAATTAACGAGCTTTTATGTTCAGTTGAATAAGTAAAAGGAAAAATAATTATATCGTAATTATTTTTAGATACCCCGTGCTGTTTACCGGCGTTGTCCAGGAATCCACTCATCCCGATCTTCTTGGCATAAATGAGCTGAAAGACAAACATTAATCTACTTCTTATGATTAGTTGAATAAGTAAAATGAAAAATAATTATAAATGTTTATCGTAATTATTTTAAGATTCCCCGTACTGATTACCCGGGAATCTATTTATCTCGATCTTCTTGGCATAAATGAGCTAAAAGACAACACTCGTTATTGTGAGTTATCCGTAAAAGAATACACGCCATGTGCTTGCTATGCTTGCACAGTGTCTCGGTCTTCTTGGCAACAATAACAAGAAATGGTTATTGTGAGTTATTCGTAAGAGATAAACATATGCTGTCCAGGACAACTTTTGGAGATATTCAAATCTGTGTACATTAATATTGTGTATTTGTTATGGTTTAAGCAACATAAGCAATTTAAGCGCCCAAAGAGCTACTTTTTCACGTTTTCCACTGTAAAGGACAATTTTTAAAGGTGTAGGAGTTGAGTATCAGAACTCTGTTATAGCCTATGTTCATCCCGGGAATCTCCTGAACATTTTGCAAAAAACCCCATCACAATCGGATCAACGGTATGGCTGCGCATAAAGTACGAACAAACAAACAAACAAACAAACAAACAAACAAACATTTTTATATATTAGATGAATCAGTGAATGGTGTGTATTGTCTTAAGTGTTCGAGATTGCCTCTGAGTTAGCCCTGGTATTGAGCTGATCACTCGTCCAGGGAGTCCCTTTATGTCCTCGTGTGGTCATAAATGTATTCTATATATTTGATTTGAGTTAAAAATCCTCTGCCGATAGATCGTGTCCCTGATAGGTTCGGGTAGTGTGGAACAAGTAAAAGTGCCTATGAAGGGAGAGATTAAAGTAAAGTAATGTGTGAGAGAGAGTATTAATAAAATTTAATTAAAAACTGGACAACTTCAGTTAACTAAACAATGGGGAAAAATAATAATGGGAGAAGGTCATAAAACGTCTTACGGGAAAATCAGGAGAAAGCGCTCAGTAGTTAGCCGCAGTAATTTATTTAGCCTATGTGTAGTTGTGCGGGTAGGTAAACGCTTTTCATCCAAGATAGGTTTCCTCTGTTATTACATTTTGTGGTGAATGGAGAAGACGACATAACAATGAATTACATGGTCTTTATAGGAAGCCAGATATAATGAGAACAGTTAAGTCTCGTATGACTGCGATGGGCAGGACATGTGGCACGAATGGAGAATAAAATACGTGCATGGAAGCTTCTTCTAGGATAATCAGAGGGAAAACGCCCAGTTGGTAGACCAAGGATGAGGTGGGAGAACAACATTAACTATGATTTGAGGGCAGTAGATTATACAGGGGATGATTGGAAAACATTGGCTCAGGATAGGGATGTATAGAGAGCTTATGTCCGCGCGGCCGTGAACCTACGGGTTCGATAGTGCCAGTGAGTTAGTTAGTTAGTTATTACATATTGTACTATAGCATGCCATTAAAATGTTAGAGAATAAAGTCATACAACTCAATGGTATTAATAAGTTGTATTAATGTGCTGACGATTTGTTATTGGGCGATAGCGAGGAGATGCGGTTTGACCGATGTTCTTCATAGATGTGGCGTGGTTTCACATCAGTGGTTATGTGAACAGTCAGAATTCTCGAATTTGATTCTCCGAATATCTAAATGGGTTACGTGAAACCTCCTTACATTCTCAAAAAAATTGGATTGTGTTGTATCGTATCACGTCAAATAGTGGGCCCGATTTATTTGAAACTACAGTGTTGTGTACGTAGACATCATATTTCGATGTACAGACTAAAATTGCAATGGCAAAAAATGCAACTAAGACATTACATGGAATAATTTGGAATAAAAATATTACAAAGGAAACTAAAATGAAAATTTATAAGAGCATAATACAGAATATTTTGTCATGTGGAAGTGAAACTTGGTCTTTGACGGAATTACAAAAGAATAAAATTAGAACAGATGAATTTGATTATTTTAGAAGAAGCCTCCAAAAAACAAGACAGGATAAGAAATGAATTCCTATGGAAAGAAATTAATGCCACCACATCTGTTGTTTAGAGGATTGAAAATCAAACGCTTAAATTGTATGGCCATGTACAAAGAATGGAAAATGAAAGATGGCTAAAAAATATATACTAGTGGTCAGCCTCTGGAAGAAATAAACGTGGCAGACCTAGATGGAAATAGAAAACCTACGTCAGTACAATAATGGATGATAGGGATTTGGAAGAGGGAGATTGGAATGATAAAGATAAATGGAAACTGAAGACGGCAAACCTATAAGTGGGAGAAAGCCGAAGAAGGAAGGAAATTGATCCACATTATTGTTGGTTCCAGCAGGTCAGTGCCACATGTTATAACATGTCCATAGACACGTTCTTTGCTATTTTAGCGAGCGTATCATTTATAAAGGATTATGATACCCAGGTTCCTCCGATTGACGTCCCGGATTTCTTTCTGTGTTATAATCTTAAAAGGAAAGTACACAATAACAGGCCGGCCACTCGGGAGGAACTAAAAGAGGAATGCAAGAACGGAGATTAACAACATCGTTATACGCGTGCTCCATAGTGGCCACGAACTAGGTAAAAATAGTTCGTACACATTACTGAAGCTGCCAACTTTTTTATACAAGTTTTGTAGAGGATTTTCAATTCTTTGTAAGCTTACGTTAATTTGGTGTATTTGTTATGGTTTATTCCAGCGTAAGTCTTTTAAGCATTCAAAAAGCGACATTTTTAGTGCAATAATGCACTTTTTTTAGCTTCGGCCCTATAGTACATACTGTAATATGTTATATACGTTAACTTAATTGTTTCAGAAATTTCTCTAAATGATGATGAAAAGCCTATTTAAATCGGTCAAATAATTTACGAGTCCACAAAGGAAAATATAGACCAACAAAGAGACAGACCCACACTCAATTTTATTTAGGCTATAAATATTAAGTAGATATCCTTTTTAGGTAATTGATTGTCATAAACCGGAATCCCATGAAAATTTAATTGCTTAATACTCTTCTAAAAAAAATTGGATTTGAACCAGCGACCTATGGATTACTGAAATTATATACCACTACAGTTCACCGCTCTACCAACTGAGCTCTTACAACGATTGACTAAAAGGTCGATAAGTCCGCAACCTATTATACCGGTTTTTATTTTAATTTTTTTTTATTTTCTGATGATTTTGGCCAGGATTTTAGAAACAAATTATGAAATTATTGTATTGTCATTGGTTCTTTACAAGTATACAAAGTTTCAAGTCGATTCAATGTTTTCAAGTGGGTGAAAATCGTGTTCATAGATTCCTTTACATAGATACAGGTCAAGCTAATATAAAGCGTGTAAAAAGTTGCTTCATTGATCATATATGTAGTAGCCTAAAAGTAAGTAAGGTAACGTCATGTTATGAACTCTTGCCACCTTCTAATTTACTTAGCCTAGTTTTTTAATCTAAACCCAGTTCGCACTAATTTTATGACAGACTGTACTTAATAGAAATGGACGGTTTAAAACTCTACAATTGATTACGAATTGTTTGAATATAACATCATTAAATAGGAAAGTTTCGATGAAGATGAAGGTATAATTTAATATCGTCTTCTGAATGTATACCAGCACTTATAAATTTCAATTTTGGGAAATGTTAAAAACTGTAAATTTGTTTTTGAAATATACAATTTATTTATATATTAATTATAATTATATACGCAATGTGACCTTAGTAAGTGGCCGAGAGGGTTTATAATGGAGTTGAAATCCCACGACACGACAAAACGCACAGATCATTCAATTTTCTGGTAGCATGTGTTTGGTACTCAATACTCTAGAGACAGGATACTGAGCCTCTTTCCCCACAGCTGTTAGACTTTGCTAAATTGCATCTCTATCTAACCCCTTGGTCTTCTTTCAGAAAAGGAAGAAAGAGAGAAAAAAAGTGTAAAAAAGCCTCATCCCTGTGGAAATGTCCAGTCACTGGTTCCCTCTACTCCAAACGCTACGTCCAGGAATTGAATTTAATTGTTACCGTCTTTTTCCCTTGTTGCTTCAACCCTCCAGCCATTACACGAGACGTCCATTCCAATAGAATCTGATGAGAATCACACACACGTTCATTTCATTGCAATCTGACAAGGATCCCATACATGTCCATTCCAATTTAACCTAATGAACATGATGTCCGAAAGATGGAGATAGAAACGTTTATAGCCTTAAAACTGTTTATATTATCCGTATAGATATATGTCTAAATATACTTCGCACCGTGGTTGAACTAAGACCTTCTTTTTGGTGCAGATATATGAGTTTAACTATTTATATATTACAAACATTTTTAAGTTTTCATTTTTTTATCATGTAGATAGATGTTTAATTTGACATAGTTTTGGGACTTTTTGAGACAACTTTGTAATATCTAACGATGTAATGGAACGTTTACGTAATCATACCAACTAATCTATAAACTATGCTCCTGCATTACCAAGATTTCCATATTTTAATATCTGAATTTAAAAAAGTCCTTATTTTGGTGCCAATGTAGTCCTGCGTTTTTTGTGACTACTTGGAAGTGCCATTTATTTTCATTGTACATTACAGTTGAACCTCTTGTGGAACTACTTTGTCACTTTGTTTTCTTTTTTAAAAATATTCCAATAAGAGAAAGAAGAAAAAGAAAAACATTATTTCTCTCTTTGAACTTTATTATACACAAAACCAATAACAAATATATAAAAGGTAAATATTGCGAAATACTATTTTGTTTACAAAAATGTAAGGAAGCCGGTAATTAAATTCCACAATTTTCGTTTTCACGTTTTACATCCTAAACTTGATCCTTTATTACACATACCGTTGACCCATAATTAACCATGACACGCATCAAATCTAATTCTTTACTCTGTAGTATACAACATTAGATTTACAAATTGAATAAATATAGGCCTAATATTGACGTTGAATAAAACATACCGAATTATTATGAGTAGAGTCCGGATGTTATGCACTTAAAAGGTTCAAAATAGGCAGGCAGAAAGGCACCCATTTAGATATTCGGATTATCATTAATATAGGCACTCAAAAAATCAAAATAGGCTCTTACAAAAATGGACTACTTCATAACATTTTACAGCCTTTCGTAAAGATTATAAACATATGCTATCAATAGCATACGGAGATGTCAGAGATGATTTTATAACTTGTTTTGCCTTTTTACAAAGAGCATACGTATGTTTTGCAGTTGCAGTGTGTACGTGCTGCGAAACACGGTATTTCTTCGCACATTCCACTGATATTTTACACACTTTGCAAAACAATGTCACTTGAGAATATTTCCGCACCAAATTCATTCATGAAATTGGTCAATTTTTCTTTTACTGTTTTACTGTTGTCCGTTCTTTAGGCATCGTGAAACAACTGTTCTAAAGGTAAAAAAAAAAGTCCCATACACTTGTCGCACAACTTTGTCTTTGAAGCATCTGTCTGTGAACGAGGACTACAGACTGAATTCAGTGTTATCAACATAAAAAATAATATATATGTGTCATGAAGTTTGTCCATTTTAATTAATTTCATTGAAATACTAAGTTAATTTCGAGAAAATATAGCAAACAAGCTTATATAGGCATTGTAAGCTGAAATAGGCATTTATAGGCAAAATTAACTTCATGGAAAACAACTCTAGGGTCGTCGGTATGAACTTATATGAAGTCACTTTTACAATATCTATAATACATATCTGTAGGCATTTTCCCTAACATCCGGTCTCTAATTATGAGTTATTTTAATAATGTAAATAAATTGGAAAGTCGTAAAATTATCAGCTGGCGACGCAGACCTACTTACAAAAATAAAATCTCCAGATAGGCGACCTATCTAACAATGACTCTATTGTTAAATATATAATTTTTTGTACCTTGTATACTACCGTCTTCCTCAACTACAATGTTAGGTAGGTAAGGAAGACGGTAGAGTACAAGGTACAAAAAAATTATATATTTAACATTGTTATAACCTCAACGGTATAAAAACAGCTATGAACTTAAAAAAGTATAAATTACTGTTGATTAATAATTGTACACCTTCAATAACATAGTTTTATTTAGAAAAATAAGAAATTAATTTCGTCCAAGTGACCTACGAAACGTGTCAAAGTATCTCGGGGAGACAAAGTAGCCCCGGTCTACCGTACGAGATCAGGTTCGAATTTTCATAGAAAATATTTTCTAGTGAAATGTCGGCTGGTGTGTTGGGTCGTAACCTATTTAGCATGATCAGGAAAGTGTATAGCTACCTTAAGCTACTGCTCCAGGTTGAGAAAACCAGTTATAACGGCTGGGGGATCCGATATACTGACCACATATCACACCTATACTGGTTGGACCGATATCCATCTTTGTGATCGATTCGCATATATATTAGGTCAGCACCGGCTGATAGACCAAGGGCCTTAAAGGCTTGTTGCGCCAAGAAAGTAGTTTAGGCATAAGTTGACTACATATTATCGAACAAGTTGGATCAGACAATAGAATTTAAATTATAAAATAATGTTTTTAATAATCGTTCAACACAAAATAATAATTATTACGTAATTTGGTATTACTTGTAACTAATTCTCAGTCAATAAAGTAAATTAATTAATTTACAATAAAAATTCTAGATTATAAATTGTTCCGAGTTTAAATCTCAGTGCCGACCGACGTGACCAGATTTTGTCACGACTTTACTCAGTTGTCAGGGAAGGAGTGACATTAGCATCATCCAATTAATCTCATTTTTTATAATCTAATATATAAAAATGAATGAATGTTTGTTTGTTGGTTTGTTTGCTTGTTCGTACTTTATGCGTGGCCATACCGTTGATCCGATTGTGTTGGGGTATTTGCAAAATGTTCAGGATATTTCCGGGATGAACATAGACTATAAGAGAATTGAGATACTCAACTTCTAAACCCTTAAAAACCACCCTTTGTAGTGAAAAACGTGAAAACGTCCCTTTTTTTTACCTTAAAAGGCTTATGCTGCCTAAACCATAACAAATACACAACATTATTGTACACAGAATTGCATATCTCAAAAAAAAAATCTACAGAAAATTCTGCGACAGCATATGTTTATCTTCTAAGGATAACTCACAATGACCATTTTTGTCTTTCATTGATTAAGTCCGTCCGAGTTTCCATTGTGAAGAATACGAGTAATATGTTTTCCTCTGATCGCGGTACCAACGCTATGCAGAGTAGACCATTGGTGGGGCTGCCACTTCGAAGCTTTAGGTCCAGCTTCTGGATGTACTAACCCCATCTAGAGGGTTGCCACTTCCGCCAGATCCGCCGTGATGAAGGGCTCCTTCTGCGCCGAATCTGCCGTTGAGGTCTTCACTGTAACCCTAGCTAGGGGCCCTTACAGAGTACTATCAGTCGGAGCCAACTGAACCCTGGTTTTTTACGAGGTTGTTACTCCTCCCCCTCCTCCTTTCTCATCCGGGCTTGGGACCGGCCATGGCTGTCCCTGTCCTTTTTTATGGGAGTTAATCTTGGATTACCACTACCAAACAAGAAAGTAAAATCCAAGCAGCCGAAATGAAATTTTTAAGAAGAGTAAAATGCTGCACTAGAATGGAGCAGATAAGAAACGAGGATATCCGTGAAGAACTGCAGATCTACTCCATAAAAGAAAAGATATTTAACAACAAGATACAGTGGAAAGAACATATAGCAAGAATGGAAGAAAGTAGATTACCAAATAAAATCTTCCATTATTTTCCAAGAGGAAGAAGAGATGTCGGACGTCCTCGGAAGAGATGGTCTTAGATCTATTAGTGAAGACGGAACAGGCAACTCTTGCCTAAACCAGGAAGTGAAGAAGAAGAAGAAGAAGTATTTCATTGATGCCAAGAAGATCGTTATAGATTCCTGGGCAAGCATAGCAGAGCACGATGGGTATTCTTTTATGGATAACTCAAAATACCGAATTTTGTCCTTTAGCTCATTTATGTCAAGTACATCGGAATGCGTAGATTCCCGAGCAACGCCGGGTAATATCAGTATCTATAAATAATTATATACATTTATCTTTATTTTTCCCTTTACTTATTCAACTAAATGCAAAAACACATTATCATTTATTTAAGTGTAGCAGCGCACACCGGGTATTCGCTAGTTTATTATCAGTTTCATTTGAACAAGCACATCGATAGACATACAGAGGTTATTGCTAATGCACCCAGTAATCATAGAAGTATTATGACCTGAGATGTTCAAACGTCTCAAAATAAAATTGAGATGATGCAGGTCTATAAAGCCTTATAAATAATTAATACTTGATCCAGAATTATAAGACCTAAAAAAACTTTAAATTCTATCTTTTATTCCTCGTGCAGTACCTATTATGCACCGTATAAATAATATAAGACAAGTTTGTTAATTTCATAAAATTAGTTATATCGTTATATGTTTTTAAAATGTCCTCAAAAACCAATATTCCTCTGGACTGATTGATTTAAAGTGATACTACACACACTTCCGCTTATAAGAATAATAAAATAAATAGTTATAATTTCAAAACTTTGTATCCAAAATATCGATGGTTGATGGCTCTGAAAGAGGAGGTCGATATGTTTTAATTCAATATTATTGTGTATTTTAGGAGCGTCACGCATGTTGCGCTTGGGCAGATCATTTCATAGAAGAATTCTTATCGTATCTTTCGTCTTGGGGAAGAGTTAGTAGCCATGTATTAGTCACAGACACAATTGTTGTTTCTGAGGGTCGGAAAATCCGTAATTAAAACCAATGGAATTCCCTTAAATTGAATGTTTGGTATGAGATCAGGCGTGACGGAATCATCAGACTCTATTTATTTTGCTGAGAAAACGTTCACCGCAACTTCGTACCTGGATATTGTTAGAGCTGTAACACTGAGCCTGATCTTCCTGATGGAACAATTTTATAGCAAGATGGGGCTCCACCATATATTACCAATATAGTTTGCACATTTTTAGACGAATAATTCCCTGTAAGATGGATCGGAAGAGAATCACCGTACATCACACGACCAGCTAGATCACCAGATCTAACATCACCTGATTAAATATTTTTTTCCTATGGGGATTTGTTAAGGACCATGTCTATACGACACCGGTACATGATTTGGCAGACTTACAAGAAATAATTTATTAGATTAGATTTATTTAGCCTGGTGGAGTTAAGGCCATTTGGCCTTCTCTTCCACTCACCAGGACAAACATATATGCTGGTGTCCAGAATATTACTACACCACAGATGATTAATAACAAATGGGTCGTGGTTGTATACTGGTTGGACATTATCCGTGCCACTAATGGAAACCATCTTTAATGTTAGGTAAAAACAATTTCCAGTTTTCACCCTTTGCAAAACATATTTGGTCTATAGATTCGTATTAGTTCAGAAGTTATAGCTATTTATTTTATTACACTTATAAGCGAAACACGATGTTTTATAATTATGTAAAATGAGTGATTTAACTAAATTGAAACAAATGCAAAAGTCTATTCAATTTGTTATTTTAAAGATTATGCAAAATTCAAATATCAGCTAATATGAAGCATTTTTAATTTCAGTACCTGAAATTCCGTGATATTTTTCTCTTTATTAGGCTTATAATTATTATTAGAGATTTATATTATTATTTTAGAGAAATAAATAAGTGACGTAAATCAATGTAACAATCATCATCGCCTACTCAGGAAAACGTAGCTAATATCTCCATCTGGCGAAAATCAATCTGTACAAAATCTAATTACAGAACACACAGTTACAGAAAGCTATGTTATTGTAGTTACAATTTTTATAGGGCCTACACTAGGGTGTAACGAGAAAAAAATAAGTTTTCGAATTTCAAAACGCACGTGATCTAAGAAGTTGCATACTGCGCTCAAATGAACGAAACAAAAATGTGAATCCGATAACTTTTTACCGAATTAAATTAAGAATTTTAGGAATTTTACAGTACAGCTTTCTGTAACTGTGTGTTCTGTAATTAGATTTTGTACAGATTGATTTTCGCCAGATGGAGATTTGTATGGGTGAAAGTTGGGGTGGTCCTTGACAAAGATGGGAGTTACTGGAAGTGAATTCTACCGACAAGTTTCCGATAAATTTGTTAGTGTTGTTTTGACTTTATGCTTGTGTGGGTTACTAATTTAGACGAAAAATTTAAGTTGGGTTTTCCAGTTTCCTGGTTTCATATTCGCGTGATATTTACAGAATGACTAAGAAATCGAATTACGAGGAAATATGTATTACTATCGCCCTTTCTGCGCACCAGCGCTTCTGTCGTAATTCAGGAAAGGTTATGTTCCCACAGTTTGTTAATTTTTAGTTATTTTAAATAAAATATAAAATGACAGATGATGATGCTACAACGCGAAAGAAAATATTAAACTTGAAGGAGTATTTGTTACAGCAGAGGCCCTGAGTTTAAAAGTTCTGCCAGTTTTTTGGGACATGATGAGGCATAAAGAGCAATCGAAAGGTGACATTTTCCTTTCTGTGCCAATGAAAGTGAAGGAAGCATGGTTAAGAGCATCTGTTCCAACAGTCACGATTCGTCAGATCCATCGAATGGTAACAGATGGCCATATTATATATTTTTAAACATTTTGAACAGATGAGACAATTTAACAACCTTTTATTATAGAGAGTTCTAAGAAGTTGATTGATATTTGTGTTTGTAATTATGTGTCGTTCCGGTATATGACATGCAAATGTTTTAAGTTTTGTAAGTTACCGGAAAGAGAATTTTTGACTAATCAAAGAACAATAAGAAAAATTGCTTTAGGTAATGTAAATGATTGTACAAGAGAAAAAAATAAAAGGTTTAAAAATAAAACTGTGAGAAATGATGAAGTAACCACATATTTCTACTTCAGGGACTGCCTAAAATTATGAAGTTCGAGTACTAACAAAACATTGGCATCGGGTTCAGGAACTTAAGTGATTTTCACAAGTAATGCCACGAGTGATTTTCACAAGTAATGCCACGAGTGATTTCCAAATTTATCTAGAGGGTTTGGAAATCAAGAGTGGCATTTGTTAGAACTATTTAACGAATAAAATTAAGCTGTTTACTCACAAATCATTATTTAAATATTCATCCATCCATAGTAATTCTGCCTGAAGGCAGGTCTTTCACTTCCAATCATAGCATTTTTATGCTATGCTTTGCAGCTTTACTAGGGAGTTATAGGTGTGGTAGCTTCCCGTTTATTTCCACACTGGTGATGGATGATGATGATAAGGATGATGAAGATGGCCGAATGATTTTCGGGGACCATTGAGCCCTATAAGCTTCCTGACATTTGTCTTACAGGTGAGGAAAAACCCCGAAAAAAGCCTCACCCAGGAGCCTGTCCCGACCGGGAATCGAACCCGGGCCCGCTGCGTGACAAGGCAGCACGCTACCTCGAGACCACAGCGATGGACATTTAAATATATTTATTTCAAGATATTTATATATTTAATGTAAACGGCGATGTTTGAAAACAAATGAGAAATGTTTGGTTATGCTTCTTTTGTTCATCCACTGCAACTAGATAATATTATTTATTGCCAAATGGGATCGAAATATTGCAAAATGCACCCTAGTGGAGAAACAAATTATACACATCAAACTGTATATTATAAAGAACATGATAGGTTATTTATTATTTTGTTAGGAAACAACTCCGTAAAATCATTATTTAAAAACACAATTATTGAACACACAATTATCAAATGTGTAGTTCCAAGGAATCTGTTCATTATTTGCTAAATTCAACATATTTGTTCGAGAGTCAGTCACTGTAAAATAATGCTCTGACCTATTCAGAATATTAAAAAGGAGGAGCTTTCTTTAATATGATAAATAGAAGTAGATAAAGATCGAGGTGAAACGCGACTGTAATTGTTTGTAAAACAAAATTCATTGAAACATGATTGGTCATTGACTCCCATTTGGGGCATGAGTTAAATGTTCCATTAGAACCTAAAAAAAAAGCCAAAAACACAGATAAAAAAAAAAAGAAAAGAGAATCAGATGAGAGTTCCTATTACCCTTCTCGCCAAAATGAAAGATAAAATCAAAGTCGCTGCGAGAAAATACGTAAATATTGACGGGCCTTTTTAGAAGACCTTAGTTTAATGTCAGATAAACTTTCCAGTAAACATTAAAAAAAAAAAAAATACGAGAACGATGAAGAGCAGAGCGAAGCTTTCCGATGGACATTTAGATAAATATGTATATCCTCTTAGAATCTACTTCAATCCTCCGCTATAATTTAGGGGTAACGTCGTTGCGTCAGATACAATAGGTCTTGGTTCGATTTCCAGTCAGGACAGTTTCCTTGGAGAGTATATCTATTAACATTTTTACTCGCCTTTAAAAAAATGCCAGGAAAATTTAAGATTCAAATAAAGCTAACACTGTTAGGCCATAATTACCATCCATACCGCATTCGCAATGTTAATCTAATATTAATGTATGAGTAAATGGTGTGTCTTTACCTAAATGTTCGTGTTGTCTCGGAGGTGGCTGGCATTAAGTTGATCACTTACTAGGGTAGACCAAAAGAGACTGTACATGTTATCCACAATTTACAATCCTCTGCCGATAGGAGAGGCACCTGTGATATTTGTCATGTAAAAGTACCTACAAAGGGAGAGGTTAAACTAAGGAAATAGAAAGAATGGAATCTATTCCGACAGACGGAAGTATGAAAGTTTGACATTGGTGAATTTAAGAAAGGAACCAATATTCAGATCTATCACCATAAAAAAAGCAAAATTTATGATCTCTGGGCCTCGGTGAAAATATTTTTAAGCAACCAAATATTGACTCATTGTTTATATAACCAAAATACAACTTTTAGGGATGGCTCGATTAAAAATTAAAAGCAGTTTTTTAAGCCATTTTCAATACCCTCCAGCTTCACACGCACACAAGGTGAAGTTGCAGGAAGTTCAATAATAATTCACAGCGTTTATTTCGTGATATATTTTCAACTGGTCTAAAACATATTAATGAAGTATGCATGTAGTGTTTTGGCACTTACAGAGCAAACTAGACTACTTGTTTTTTTTTAAATACACAACAAAACCATTTAATTTTTGTTTCAAAACTCTTGAATGCATTTTGTTAGGTCTATAGGATATTTTTGTTTGTGTGCCTGCATGTATATATATATATATATATATATATATATATATATAATTCTATTTTACAATGTATAGTATAATACTGGTACAGTAAGCTACAACCCTAACATGCCTTGGTGGCGAAATAGGGTTTGAAAATATTTGGAGATTCAATAATAATATATATATATATATATATATATATATATATATAGTCAACTAATGCCTAAACCAGGAAGTGAAAAGAAGAAGAATAATAATAAGAAGAAGATGTACTCTATGTATGTGTGTGTGTGTGTGTGTGTGTGTGTGTGTGTGCGCGGTGCCAACGTGTTTTATATTTCTATTTTGTGAAGTCAAGTTTTAAACATTTGCAATTTTAATTTTTGATGAATATTGAAATGATAATAATTATTGTTAAAATGAATCGTGACACTAAAATTCAAACTTAGAATGTACTTTGACGATGTTTAAAAACACAATTGACGCAAACTCCCGAATTTGGTGGACTGCGGGAATAGCAACCATGATCTTCCGAATACGAGTTTCAAATTATTTCTTCTAAACCAATTGGATGCATTATAATTTTTATCAATATTAAGAAAACAATAGAAGTCATTAAAACGAAGAGATAAATCATGGCTTAGAAAATATATTTATGGGAAAGAGGCCATCATGATTTTTTTACTGCTCCAGGTTTTCCTTCTTGAACATTTCTGGTGTTCTCTCCTGGCATTGGCTTAATTGTAACCCAATTCTGAGGTTGGGTCGCCTGGAAGGCGGGGTTACGTTGCCCCGATGGTATGATGGGTGATGCTGATGGTAGTGGTGCACCAGGAGAGTCCTTAATCCTAAGCTTAATCTAAGATCAATGTGAATGATGATGATTGCGATGGCCATATGATGTTCGGGGATCGTTTGGGTCTTAAAGTTTCCTGAATTTGGTCTTACAGATGAGGAGAAACCCCGATTAAAACCTCACCTAGGAAACTGTCCCGACCGGGGATCGAACCCGGGCCAGTTGCGTGATAAGGCACACAGCGGTGGACTCATAATGATTTATTTATCACCCTTTAGTGCAATGAGGATATCATTCGGAGTGTAGTTCTTTATCTGTTAAACATGATACTATAATGCCTCAACTTGAGAGTCTCAAGTAATTACGAATTGTATGAATCCCCTCTTTCAGCTTGCTCTCTCATATTATACATAAAATATTCTGCCCCATTTTTTCCTTAAAGCAGGTATAATAACGCTAGACAGTATAACAATCCTTTGCTAAATTTGTGTACATCAACACATTAAATTGTCTTCTATTTCTCGCGCTATCTTCCCTCACAAAGCTGCACTGCGGTTCTATTTAAATTTCCCCCTCTCCAAACCTTCCCATTGTTACGAAGCTCTTTTTTTCTAAATGTAGCTGCTCTGTTGTTTTGTGATAATAATAGCAATAATACCCATCTCCAATTAAACCATCCACGTTGGCTTTATCTCCCATTGTTTACTGGCCCATAAAAGTTATCAGTTAATTAATATGACATAGAACTTGGTCATTAGGTACTACACTTCCTCCTTCCACTCATTTTCTAGGTGGCACACTCACAAAGATAATGACTATAACGATACCGTCATATTTTGACCACATTTTCAACGTAAACTGCTTGCCAACGAATATATATCTTCCAGTGATATCGCAGAATATTGCCATTATTATCGGTCTGAAAGCATTGTGGTTTGTCCTCTATCTGTAAGCTCTCCCCCTCTATGTGGGTGAGGGTGGGGAGGTGTTGATGACGTGTATTTTATAACACTATAGCCTCTATCGCCATGGCCTTCATCATTTTCCCGCCATCCTCTATCTAACAATGGCTACAAATGTTTTTGTGGCAACACTGCAACAGAGAGAATATTTGTCCCTAGAGACAGTTGAAGCACGATACACATCTTTATTTAATGTAATTTTTTGGCGCTATTGCTGTTTGGTTGGTAGTAGAAGTAGTTTTTTTATTCGTATAGTCTATTGCTTGCCGCCATTTCCCAAGACAGTCATCAACAGAGATGACGTGCTGATTGGAACACCTCTGGGAACAAATAAAATGTCGCTGTATCCCAAAGAAAATAGCGAGAAAATACAGTTTCTCGTTTTGTGAGCTTTACTTTTTATTTCTTTATATGCTGGAACCTGCATTACGAGAGAGATTTGATCTAGTCTATAGGAAGGAAATATTGGTATATAATTCTAATCAGCTTGTAGCGACGTATACAGGAGTTTTCATAGAAGTACTTAGATCGTTGATATCTAACACTATAGGGTCTATATTGAATTGTTAAATACATTTACGAAATACGGGCATATAAAAAAACAACGCGTCATTTAGTGTCTATATGGAGACAAAGTAAAGTTGAAATTCTTTTTGAGTTTTTGAATAGATGTGCAAATATTTATCATACATTCAAGGTTAGTGAATTATATGTGAATTTGATAGCTTACCGAACAGAATTAGCATCCTCTGACTTTGAACCGATATCTGCACTGACAATCCATAATTTATAAAGAAGTTGGGAATTTAAAATAATTATAGTTAATTCATAGTATTATGTTCCAGTTAGGATATTAAATATTAAGTTATGAACTACGGACATAGGAAGTACGGTTAACTACAAAACTGATCGGTTAAATATTCCACCATCCTAACTGGAACTTAATACTATGAATTAACTATAATTATTTTAAATTCCCAACTTCTTTATAAATTATGGATTGTCAGTGCAAATATCGGTTCAAAGTCAGAGGATGCTAATTCTGTTCGGTAAGCTATCAAATTCAGATATAAATTCACTAACAAAGACCGAATATACGTTTCAGTTCTCCTTATCGAAAATAATGAATCCATTGCTCGGTTTTACGTAACTTACTGCCCGTTGATGATATTTAAACAATATATATATATATATATATATATATATATATATATATATATATAACTAACTAACTCACTGGCACTATCGAACCCGCAGGTTCATGGCCGCGCGGACATAAGCTCTCCATACATCCCTATCCTAAGGTAATGTTCTCTAATCACTTCCTTTATAATAGGGTGGGCCGAAAACTCATTTTTCATTTCGAAGTTGTAATAGCGCGGAAAAGTTGCGAATTATATAAACGAAAGAAAAGAAAAAAATCAAAATTGTTTGACATCTTCCGGTCGCGCAAAGGCTCTAGTTTGACAAAACTTCATTTTTGAGTTTATTTCTGTAATTTGTAATTAGATGTTTTCGTAATGTAATAGTTTGTAACCTCTTCAAATATAACCTAAAAACGCTGTGTTTTAATTTGGTTTAGACCAGTTGATATTTTTCGGTCGCGCATAAGCTCAAAAATTTGCCAGAATAATGAACAAGTTATATTTTTACGCATTTTTGGTATTTGATAAATAACTTCCAGTGTATTGATTGTCAGATACCACAGATAGACATAAACGTGCTTAACAAAGATAAGCAATACCTACTTGATATTTTAAAAAAATAAATAATTGTAAAAATGAAGTTTTTATCATATTTTGCCAAACTTCAGAGTCTTTGCGCGACCGGAAGATGTCAACCGATTTTGATATTTTTTTAGCTATGTAATTCGCAACTTTTCCGCGCTATTACAACTTTGAAATAAAAAATGTGTTTTTTTCGGCCCACCCTACTGTATAATCCACTTCCCTCATATCATAGTTAATGTTATTCTCCCACCTCAATCTTGGTCTAACAGCTGGGCATTTTCCTACAAGAAGCTTCCACGCACGTCTTTCATTCCCCATTCGTGCCACATGTCCTGCTCATTCAGTCTACGAGACTTAACTGTCTTATTATATCTAGCTTCTTATGAAGACCATGTAGTTCACTGTTATGCAGTCTTTGTATATATATAATTACATAAAGTGTCTAAAAAGAACTCTTATTAAAATATTACTGTTGTAACCCTTATAATAGTAGCAGTGGCGGGTCGTGGAATCACATAATGCTGATTACACATAAAATAATATAACACATTACAACGTTTATCAATAATATTTTAGATGTATAATTTTTTTCAAACTCTATTTATAGTATTAAGTATATTCATCAAGATAAAAACGAAATACTGTATTTTAAATTCTCTTATAGTTTTAATAGATTCGATAAAAATAATTATAATCTTGTTGGGGTGGTGCAGTGTAGGTTTTTTTCTTTTCAATCAATTGAATATGATCAAACCATTTTAATCTGAATGGAGAAATCATGTTTTGAATGTCTCCTCTCTGTTTGTTCTCTTAATACAATTTGTAGACTTGCATCTACTGTTCGAAATCAAGTTTCATATTCAAACGCATTAAAATAATATTTCGCATAATAAGAAAATCATAAAAATTCAAATAGTCATATACAATTCTAAAGATAGAACCATGAAAAACAATCATACCAAAATATATTGAAATAGAAATAAAAAACGAAAATGGACCTACACGAGTTAAAATATTGAAACACCGATAAAGTTGCGTTTGAGTTGAATCCTCAGGTGCATAGAAGAAGAAGGCCAAAACAATGGGCCCTAGGACGAAATTGCACGAATAGGAATAACTTGGAAGTAAGTAAAGAAGATAAAATGTTACTAATACTATTTTAGATTATATTTAAGTCGCTAAATTTTGAAATAGTTTATAATACTACATACTGTATACTTTTATACATTACTTACTTACTTACTTACTTACTCACTGGCACTACCGAACCCGTAGGTTCATGGCCGGGCGGACATAAGCTCTCCATACGTCCCTATCCTGAGCTAATACTTTCCAATCATTCCCTGTATAATCTACTTTCCTCAACTCATAGTTCATGTTATTCTCCCACCTCATTCTTGGTCTACCAACTGGGCGTTTTCCTACAAGAAGCTTCCATGCAAGTCTTTCATTCCCCATACGTGCAACATGTCCCGCCCATCGCAGTCTACGAGACTTAACTGTTCTTATTATATCTGGCTTCCTATAAAGACCATGTAGTTCATTGTTATGTAGTCTTCTCCATTCACCTGTCTGTTCATCTCTCTTTGGTCCAAAAATTTTCCTAAGTACTTTATTCTCAAATACTTGTAATCTCCTTTCCTCTCTTAAAGTAAGAGTCCATGTTTCGCACCCATATAATATAACTGATAGAATAATAGTTTTGTATATTTTCAGTTTAATTTTCAGTGAATATAATTACTGTACTATGGTTCATAATGGGTGGGTATCCATTTTTTTTTTAATTTTTGTGATTTTTACTTACTCATATATACAAATTTGAACTTTATCTAACCTCTAATGGCTGTAATCCAGATCTCAAACATTCTCGAGATACCCGGTTTTACATCGGCTTATGCACATTATGTGATTGGAAGACAAATGGCACAACTGGACTCCAGCGGGCACCCATCTCTTGTTACAAGTTTTTTGAATTAATAATGAATCCCATGTTCAAATATGACCCATTTTATTTTATGTGCAGTGTTAAGTCATTATTCAGAACTTTTTTTTAATTGTGAGGTGTTATTCAATAATACGAGAAAAATCAGTAAGAAAAGCATTATAATATGAACATAACTCCACAGGAGTGGTAAATATAATATATTTTTCATCATTATACTCCTTCATTCGATGCTTATAATTATAATATCTTCTTGTATCTTGTAAGCCCATGTTTCCCTTAACAGAGATTTAGGTGCTCTCCCCCTACAGGGAAGAATTTGAACCATACTAATTTAGTTACACTTGTTTTTGTATAGATGTCACTTGAGTGGTCCGTGGTCAGCGTTCTGCCTCATACTGACATCTAGGAAACCAAGCTAGTACTAGGACGGGAAAATTCGGTAAATTTTGCTTAGATGCCTTTTCATTCAGGCTTAAGGATCTTTTACGAGCCTGAAAATCTTCAGACTCGGGACCCACGGCTTAAAGTCCCTCCCGGAGGACTTGTTCCTTGGATTTTCCATCCTAAAAAATCCATCGATCTCGGCCGGTTTTGATCCCGCGACCTTCGGGACCAGAGGCAAGGAGCATAATCACGTCCACCGCGGCCGATAATATCATTTATTAATATAATTTCATTATTCATATTCATAATATAATTTATTAATTTTGTTTCATTTTGACATTTCTCCAAAATAGTGTATTAAACATTCTGTTTAAAATAAAATGTGCAAGAAAATGAAAACTCAAAATCGCCATTTTCTTCAGAAATAAGTGCTGAGAAATATAAAAGTATAAATTTGTGGCTGAGATATTATACAGGAATCTTACGGAGGAAGACTTTTCCAATGGGATCATTAATTGGCTATATTTACTTTGTTTCAGGGTGGTGATAGGCTATTATAGATGGTCCAGTCCATGTGCCAAGTGGTTTCATATATTACGTGAAGTAATGGCCGTTTTATTCCGTTGGAATACAAGTAGGCCCCTATATAGAATAAAGATCCGTCAGAAGGAGGAAAAAAAAAAATGCCGAAAAAAACGTTAGAAAATTGTAAATAATGGGAACAAGACAGCTGGACTGAAGAATATGTTAGAAGACGATGAAAATATATATACAGAAAACAATGCTGCCCTTTTGCAATTGCTGAAAGAAATGCCAATTTTTAATATCTTAAGATGTCCGAAAGTCTATTCAAAAATCATTTTGGGACAATAATTACAGAAATATGGATTCATCGAACGTGCAGAGAATGTAAAAGATAAATTATTCGACCTAGACCCAGTAATGTGAGTAAACTAAAAATGGTATTTCACCTTAGTTACTATAGACACATTTTAATTATGTAGTCCAACGTTAGTTTTCAAATATCTTATAATGACACAACGTAATGAGAATGATACATTTCAAAGAGATTAAAAAAAAAAGCTCAACCAGAATAGAAAGTTCTCATAAAAGATCTCGGACTGAAACATCTAGATCAATCGAAGTAAGAATAAAAAAAAATGACTAGGTAAGAAGGTGGGTTCCGGAATTATGTGACATAGTAATCAAGATTAATCTAACGAAATGTTTACAATCTACTAATTTGAACAAAGAGTCATAATTTTGCCTCGGAAAACTCCGGATGTTAAATCTTATGGCAGTAGATGCCACATACAAACAAAGCCACTGCATGATTTGGAATGAATCGATAGCTCTCAGAGAAGGCAATGCCAATGACATTTCTTGCATTCTCAAATGTCTTAAATGGACCCAAAGGTTGCCAAATTAAATCAAAGTAATAACATTGATCTGAGCAATGGTCTATCCCAAAGGATACATGTCATAATCATTATTTCGTAAGTTTGAGTTTTGAAAATTCATCATTGGAAACTATTTATCAATAGAATTCAGGTAAAAGTACGTTAACTGTGAAACTATTCTTCTCAGAAAGGCAGCGCAAATTCAAGTTGAAAAAAAAATCTTTGAATATTCGAGTATAAATCTTATTTTGAGGAATATTTCAAAATGGTCGCTCCAGTGAATTCCAAGAAGTTTCCATCATTATTATAGAAAAACTCCACCTGGAGGAGATATTTCGGAGTATACAGAAGGCGATAACTAACTTCCTCAATTTATTATTTTATTAAAATGCGTCTTCACATATTATAATATTATGTAAGATGTGGATATAAATATTATAACATGGAGTTATGGGTTTTCTAGTGGAAAAATCGTATAGGTTTTAATTTTTTTAAATAGACGTAAATATATATTTTTTCGACATAAAATACAACAATAATGTCCTTTTTATGGACAATGCATGAAAGGTTACAATTTGTTAGATATTAAACCATTAAAACTTAATTAATTTATGTTTAGTTTCACTTTTTTCCTTCTCCTGAAAACCCTTAAATATGTGATCCCGCCCATTTTGAATCAGGGTAGAATATATAACTTCTATCTGATGTATTAATGACATACAACTTATATCACTTATTCTCGGATAGGAAACTTGCCGGTGGCCAATTTGGAGCGATTCGCTGTCGGTCGGATGGGTTTTCCTCCCCCTTGCCGCTTGTATAACAACTCTGGTCTGGCAAATAAGAATCACCTGAGCAAGAGGATTCGTCTTGTTGCCATGACAACCATCTCGTTAGATTTACACACGTAACCATGTTGTTTTGTGTTCTTCTCTGCCATTTCATCGCACACATTTTAAACGATCTGGATTATTATGTCTTTTCTCAGGATTCTAATAAATACAAATAATAGTCTACCGTAATTTAGCAATAATTTATGATTTTGCAGTAATTCATTTTATATTTAATTTTATATGTTTCATGCGAATTAACCACGAAAACTATAGGGTGTAAATTATTTTTTTCGCGTTATAGAGGTATTGCATAAAAATTGTTACAGGAAACTCAAGGTCTCAGATAAATATATTTTTAGTTAATATAAATAGAGACAGTAATTTACTCTCTTGAGCGCGGGTTTGAATCCAATATCTCTATTTTTATGCACTGAAGCTCTACCATTGAGCTACATAGGCACACTTTCCTATCGCTTTTAATCCCCGAGTCTCTCGTAAGTAGAGAAACTGTATAGAAATTCGAACCTGCTCTGGTAGGTGTGCTTAATTACTTCAGTGGTAGAGCGTCAGGGAGTACAGCTGGAGATTTTGGTTACAAATTGTAATATCTGCAAATTTATTTCTCTTATGTTAATCATGACTATTTTGGGGGATTTATATGACCTAAAAAATAAGCAAATATGCATGCATTCATGAACTAAAAAGTGTTTAAATATGATCCAAAAAGTAAAATAAAAGTGATCATATAATTTAACGAATCTATTAAACATTTTACACTAATTGTTGAGAGTTTAATAATTTTATTAATGTATTTTGTCAAGTTATTGCTTTTAATTTTTTAAATTGTTTCGTTACCCGTTAAAGGCCAGAGTCTTTTATCAATTAGATGGAATGGACGATTTCTGTGTTTTGTCATTAACTTCACTAGAGTATAAAGTTCTAAGAACTGCAGATACGTAGGATTGAATGATGGCTGAATCATTTTTCTTTTTTTAAGAGGACTTCATTCATTTGAATTGGGATTTTTATTTTTTTTAGTTGTACTAGATTAGGTGTTGGTACAATAATAATTGCTGGATTAATTCGTATATATTTTCCACCCTTTCACTATACAGTGAAAATGGCGGTTGTAACAATACGGTCATTCAAAAAATTTCCTACAACAAAACAATTCTCGAATACGTGATCATGTAACTTGCGACTTGCATACATTATGCTGGTTATTTGAATTTGGATGATAACTTATAACAAACAATAATTATTACTAAAACATGACCAACAGTCTCAAATATGAGAAATACGACTTTTAAGACACACCAAAAATCACTACTTTTTCATCATAAAATCTATATGAATGTTATTTACTTATTTGAAACTCAAAATAAAGACTTGAAAAAATATGGGACATGCCATATGAATCCGTCCTCTAATCTTGACATATAGAAGGCTTGTCTAAAAATCCATATTCGAATTATCACTTGTTCAAGTTGTTTAAATTTAATATTCTTAATCCAGTAATAGGAAAATTGAATGGTATGGACAACTTTGGGCGTTAATAAGGGATTGGATTAAGCCCAAACATCATTTTCCATATTTCCTAAATTGATTTTACTGAACCTGTAAAATTGCCGGTCAAATAACGAGTAAATCCTTATAGGTTTTATTTTTAATATAAAGTTCACTAGGTGTTCAAAGCTAGGCTTCATTGAGTCTCTAATTAAAGACAGAAGTTATATAACCTATTCTATACAACTATTTAAATTTAATGGCTTATGAGTATTAAATGTAAAACACTGTAACAAATATATATAACCAGGACTTTATTACACTAAAAATAAGTTACATGCAATGTTATTTACAAATATGGGTCGTACGGGCAGTAAGCCGTACATGCTGTTGATACTCCGTTACAAATAACTTAGATAATTTAGTCTGAAACCCAGTGATCATTATCTCAAATTTTATTTTCTACAACTAAAGAACTTATATAATGGAAATGAACAGTTAATGGCAAATGGGAGAATTTTTGAAGATGTAGCTGAATTCAAATACCTAGAACAATAATTACAAATTCATCGCAGAATTCATCACAGGCTCAATTCTGGAAATGCATACAATTGTGCATTACAGGGACTCTTGTTCCAACTTCTGTCAAATAGCATTAAACTGAAAATATATTAAATTGTTATTCTCCACATTACGCTATATTATATAGGGATGCGAAACATTGACTCTTACTTTAAATGAGGAGAAAATATTACGAGTATTTGAGAATAAAGTTTTTAGGAAAATTTTTGGACCAAAGAGAGATGAACAGATAAGCGAATGGAGAATGCTACTTAACAGTGAGTTACATGGCCTTTAAGGGAAACTAGATACAGCAAGAACAGCTAAGTCCTAGCATGAAATAGGACAGGGATTTGCCGTTTTCACAGAAATGTGATTAACTTTGGCAGGTGGTCTACTTACAAGGGTGCCAAGTTCACAGGTTTTTCTGTATATGGTAGTGAATGTTGGACATTACGCCAAAATGATAAAAGTAGAATAAATTCTTCATAAATGAGATTCATATGATCCTGTCAGGTGCCACACAGAGGGACCACATTCGAAATGAAGGCCTGAGCAATCAATAGAAGACAGAGAAAATTACAGAATACAATAATAAATACCAACAACAATGGAGATGACATGTTCTATGGATGTCAGCCCACCTTCTACCTTTAAAATTCTCAGTTACAGTCCAGGTGGGCATGTAGACAAATGGGAAGACCACACCGCAGATGGACGAACTAGTTCCAAAATTTGTCACAGTACGGGATTTAAACCCAAATTTCAATCTGGAAGAAGAACAATGAAAACTGTTCAATATTATTCCCTAATGGAAGAGAGATATAGGACTTCCAAGAAAATGGACGGAGTAACTTAACTACTTAGTGTAACACATATTAGGAGTTATGAGTAGAGACCGGATGTTAGGGAAAATGCCTATAGTTATTTATACTATGTATTGTAAAAGTGACTTCATATAACTTCATACCAACGACCCTAGAGTTGTTTTCCATGAAGTTCATTTTGCCTATAATTGCCTATTTCTGCTTATAATGCCTATAAATGCCTATTAGCTTGTATACATTTTATTATTAGTTTCAGTCTTAATTTTAACTAATATTAACTGGTTGTATTATAGATCGTAATATGTATATTAGATATTATCTTTTGATCAAATTTTTACTTAGTGTTAAATATTAGAGTTAATTAAGATTGTTATATTCTTATGTAATATATGTTTGTCCTGGTGAGTGGAAGAGAAGGCCACATGGCCTTAACTCCACCAGGCTAAATAAATCTAAAAATCTATACCATTCCCTTCCGATCGCTACAATACTGTAATGAATACATGTTATCAAAATGCAATACCATTAATTCTTAATAATTATATATAACTAAATTAATGTATAATGTAATTGTATTGTAATGTAATTTTAATACTATTGTGTTTTCTTTATGTAATTATTTGCAATTTTTCTCGAAATGAACTCAGTATTTCAACGAAATCAATTATTGAAATGGACAAACATCATGGCACAAATCATTTCATAGAAGTTTTCAAGTGTTATTTTTATAAATTCCCTTAGAATATTTTAGGATAACGATGACAATAACCCAATAATATTGGAGATAGATTGTTTCCCCATCAATGCACTCGCGTTAGGTAAATATTGTATTTTTCCATGCAATGTCCCATTGTATTATACTCCGTCTCTATGGCATGGAGAAAAGTTCTTTGCTTCTTTTCAATAAAAACATTGCTGAGTGGCAAAGAGGGTAAATAGCTCAAGCTTTCTCTGTCTCACACCTGGTGCTGAAACCTTTAGGTGACTGGCAATATTATTCTGGATCTTAACACTGAATTCAGTCTGCAGTCCTCATTCAACAGTTTTTTAAAGATACCTAAAGAGCGGACAACAGTTAAAGACAAACTGACCAATTTCGTGAAAGAATTTGGTGCAGAAATATTCTCATGTGAGGGTTCTGCTCTTTGTAAAAAAGGCAAAACAAATCCAAAAGCATCTATTACATATTCGCATGCTATTGATAGCATATGTTCATATTCTTAACGTAAGACTGTAAAAAGTTATGTTGTAGTCCATATTTTGTAAGAGCCTATTTTGAATATTTGGTGCCTATATTAATGAATTTTAGTGCCTTTTTGCCTGCCTATTTTGAATTTTTTAAGTGCCTAACATTTATGAGCCCCTGTATATTCATGTCACTAGAGGGCAGGTTATTCGCACGAGTTCTGTGAGTATGAATAACTCGACACAGGCTATACACCATATCGGAAGAAATGCGAAACAATATAGCTACATCTCTCCGAAAATTTTGTAAGCATACATTCCAAAGCAGCAATTAACACGGTCCAGTATAATATTGCCTGCTCATGTTAAATTCAAACATATTTCTATGTGGAAAGCCATTCGTAACGAAACCCGAGTTTAAATAATGTAATTAAAATTTTTATTTAATATCTGAAATTTGTATTGTTATACTGTACATATGTCCACCGCTGTGATCTTGAGGTAGCGCGCTGCCTTGTCACGCAGCGGGCCCGAGTCCGATTCCCGGTCGGGACAGGCTCCTGGGTGAGGGTTTTTTCGGGTTTTTCCTCACCTGTAAGACAAATGTCAGGAAGCTTAGGGACCAAAGGTTCCCGAAAATCATCCGGCCATCATCTTCATCCTTATCATATCATCATAATCCTTCCCCGGTGTGGAAAGCAAAGGGAAGCTACCACACCTATAATTCCCTAGTAAAGCTGCAAAGCATATCATGAAAATGCTATGATTGCAGTGAAAGACCTGCCTTCGGGCAGAATTACTATGGATGGATGGATACTGTACATTGACATATCTCATCGTTATTCTATTATTCTTATATAACTTTATATTGTCACATTATTAACGAAATAACGTATAATGTTCCATTTTTTAGTTAGACACTGTTTACATTTCACCAGTCACTCACTTATGATAAAAAAGTTCTATTGGGAATGCAGTACTCTGTTTATGTAGGTCATATATTGAAATTCGCTGTATCAAATTAGGTATCAATATCTTCTTCTTCTCTTTCAGGTTTAGGCATTGATTGTTCCGTCTTCACTAATATATCTAGTACCATCTCTTCCGAAGATGTCCGATAAATGTCATCTGTATACACTCCTCCTAAATTACTCAATTATGATGATTTTTTTTTGTGTGTGTGTCTGATTGGATTTCTCGATGGTTTAGATTCACAATTAGTCCCTCTAAAACCATTAGGCGTAGGAGTTCACCAGAAGTGAAAATTAAAAAATCGTTTCACAACAAAACTTAGTATATCTTATTAATTTAAACCGAAATAGGTATTATCCATAAATGAGCGAATCCGACAATTAGGAGTGGAGGTTTACTTGAAACCCGCAATCAAAAAACTGCCTAAACGACTGGATCGAATTTTTTTTGTTTGACAGTGGGTCTCTGGATGTTTTGGATTCACAATTGGATCCTTTAAAACCATTAGGCGTAAGAGTTCACCTGAAGTGAAAATTTAAAAATCGCTCTAGCGGTCAAAATTTTCAGTATTTCACAGCGAAACTCACTATAGCCTATTAAAATCGACCGACGTAGTTGTTATCCAAAAATGAGCGAAATCCGACAATTAGAAATGAAGGTTTATCTGAAATCCGAAAACCGCCATGTTTGGTTCGTCTCAGAATATACCATACAATTTAATTAACCTTTAATATTTCATTTATTTGGACGTAGCAACGCAAGGCGGATATTGGCTAGTTAAGTATCAAAATATGACTTAATACCATTCAATATGTAGTATGTAATAATTCAAGAATTTTATTATTATATTTTATGTTATATTTATTTTTATAGCATTGATAGTGCATTTGTCATTTGACACTGAATATACTTCTAGTCTTTGCCTTTACGATAACATAAACCATATTTGTCCTGTGACAGCGGCGCCGCGTTTCTGAGGTCAATACGAAACTTTCCTCTTTGGGATTGTACGAGTATATCCTGGAATCGAAATTATGATTCCCGTGATGCTAATCATTTCACTACCGTATCAGCCTTACTTACTTACTTACTTACTCACTGGCACTATCGAACCCGTAGGTTCATGGCCGTGCGAACATAAGCTCTCCATACATCCCTATCCTGAGCTAATGCTTTCCAATCATTCCCTGTATAATCTACTTCCCTCAAATCATAGTTAATGTTGTTCTCCCACCTCATTCTTGGTCTACCAACTGGGCGTTTTCCTTCTGGCTTTCCTACAAGAAGTTTCCATGCACGTCTTTCATTCCCCATACGAGCAACATGTCCTGCCCATCGCAGTCTACGAGACTTAACTGTTCTTATTATATCTGGCTTCTATAAAGACCATGTAGTTCATTGTTATGTAGTCTTCTCCATTCACCTTTCTGTTCATCTGTATTTGGTCCAAAAATTTTCCTAAGAACTTTATTCTCAAATACTCGTAATGTCCTTTCCTCCCTTAAAGTAAGAGTCCATGTTTCGCACCCATATAATATAACTGGTAGAATAATAGTTTTATATATTTTCAGCCACCGTATCAGCCTATGAAATAAATTGTCTTCTTCTTCCTCTTCCTTTCATGTGATAGACATAGGGGCCTGTTATGGTCTTAATCCAACATTTGAAGGGTCTGCCCAAGGATCTCTTGCCTGGTGGCTGGTTATTTAAGATTTGATGTGGTATTGTTGTTGGATTCATTCTTCTTACGTGAGATTTCCAGTTGTTTCTATATTTTTGTACATATTTAATGATTGATTCTGTTTGTAATTCTTTGAGAGTCTCAGAATTCCTTTTGTGGTCTGTTCTCGAGTAACCTGCAGTACGTCTCATAAATTTCATTTCTGCCGCAGTTGGTCTTTGTTCATCTACACTGCGAATTGTCCAGCCTCAATGCCGTAACATAATATGGGTCTTGGCCTAGTGTTTTATAAATTCTAGTTCGTGTGTGTTGCTGTACTGTGTTTGGCTTGAAAATATTATTTAATTCCTGTTGCTTTGTTAATTTTTATAATTTTTTTACTAAAATCTTTTTCCTCTTCGTATGTAACTTTGAATCCGAGGTAGTTAAATGTTAAATTAACTAACTAACTCACAGGCACTATCGAACCCGTAGGTTCATGGCTGTGAGGACATAAGCTCTCCATACATCCCTATCCTGAGCTAATATTTTCCAATCATCCCCTGTATAATCTACTTTCCTCAAATCATAGTTAATGTTATTCTCCCACCTCATTCTTGGTCTACCAACTGTGGGTTTTCCCTCTGATTTTCCTACAAGAAGCTTCCATGCACCTCCTTCATTCCCCATTCGTGCCACATGTCCTGCCCATCGCAGTCTACGAGACTTAATTCTTATTATTATATCTGGATTCCTATAAAGACTGTGTAGTTCACTGTTATGCAGTCTTCTCCATTCACCTGTCTGTTCATCTCTCTTTGCTCCAAATATTTACCAAAGAATTTTATTCTCAAATACTCGTAATCTCATTTCCTCCCTTAAAGTAAGAGATCACGTTTTGCATCCATATAATATAACTGGTAGAATAATAGTTTTGTATATTTTCAGTTTAACGTTTTTTGAAAGGAGTTGGGACGTCAAGAGTCTCTGTAATACATAGTAGTACGCATTTCCAGAATTGAGCCTATGTTTAATTTCTTTGTGTATCTCATTCCTATTTGGATTATTGTTCCTAGGTATTTGAATTCAACCACTTCTTCAAAATCTCCCTCATTTGTCAATAGCTGTCCATCTCCATTATAATATAATGTATTTCTAAGTGTGGCTATATATTTAGTTTTATTGATATTTACTTCCAGTCCCAATTTCTTTTTATTACTCAATAGTGTGTGCGTGATGGCCTTTAGTATCTCCTCGCTATCGCCCAATTGTACTACATCATCAGCATAAACTAACAGCTTATTAATACCATTGAATTGTAGGTCTTCTTCATCCTCTAAAGATTTGATGGCATGCTCTAGTACAAAATTAAATAGTAGAGGAGTTTGATATAAATTGTTTAGGATAATTATATTTAGTTTTAGAAATTGTATCCTTGTAGATAAGACTTGAATCGGTTTTCCTGTTGTGCACTCTGACTTATTGTACAGTGTTGAGTATCACATAATGAGGGGAAGTAAGAGGCTCATTATATTCTCTCGCGCGAGCTGACACTTGCCACAAACTCACTGCCTATTGTGTTCCTACATTTCACCTTCACTTCATCTCGTTACAGGCCCCACCTGTTCCTTAGCAAACACATCACTTCATCTCCCGGTAACTTGATTACATTCTTCCTTTTTTGTTCTATCAGGAATAATTCTCCTAAGTTATATTTACAGAGACAAGGGAGAAAATTATGTTCTTTAATTAAGAGTTTTTATTCATTTTTGTTTTTTATTTACATTGTTTTAATAGTAAATTAATGTAATTAAATAGACCGAGCATTAAATAAATACCTAAATACATAATACACAAAGATACAAATTAATGAATAAATAATGTTTTTGTCTAATGCAACCAGGTTGCATTAGATGACATTTCTCGCTTTCTCCCCTGGCATTGACGGAATTATAATCCATTTCTTAGATTGGGGCACCTAGAAGGCGGAGTTACGTTACCCCGATGATGTGATGGATGGTAAATTAAAATGAAACGCCAGGACAGTCCTTATTCTGAACTTAACCCAAAGTCCAGACCATGGGCAATCACAGGAATAATTCCCTGCATAAATAAATAAATAATAAATAAATAAATAAATAATAAATAAATAAATAAATAAATAAATAAATAAATAAATAAATAAATAAATAAATAAATAACATGAATAATGAATAAATAATAATGAATAAAAAATAAATTAATAAATGAATAAATGAATAAATGAATAAATGATAAATGAATAAATGAATAATGAATGAATGAATGAATAAATAAATAAATAAATAAATAAATAAATAAATACATAAATACATAAATACATAAATACATAAATACATAAATACATAAATACATAAATACATAAATACATAAATAAATAAATACATAAATAAATAAATACATAAATAAATAAATACATAAATAAATAAATACATAAATAAATAAATACATAAATACATAAATAAATAAATAAATAAATAAATAAATAAATAAATAAATAAATAAATAAATCTTATATATAAAAATCAATGTTTGTTTGTATGTTTGTTTGTTCGTACTTTATGCGCGGCCATACCGTTGATCGATTGTGATGGGTTTTTTTTGCAAAATGTTCAGGAGATTCCCGGGATGAACATAGGCTATAAGAGAGTTGTGATACTCAACTCCTACACCCTTAAAAATCGCCCTTTGTAGTGGAAAAGGCGAAAAAAGTAGCTATTTGGACGCTTAAATGGCTTAAGCTGCCTAAACCATAAGAAATACACAAAATTAATGTACACAGAATTGAATATCTCGAAAAGCTCTACAAAAAAGTCCGCGACAGCATATGTTTATCTCTTACGGATAACTCATAAAAACCATTTTTGTCTTTCATTGATGCCAAGAGTCTCTTATCTCTTACGGATAACTCACAAAAACCATTTTTGTCTTTCATTGATACCAAAGGGTCCCTTATCTCTTACGGATAACTCACAATAACCATTTTTGTCTTTCGTTGATACCAAGAGCCGTAGCCGAGTGGTTAAGGCAAGAAGTCTTGGCGCAGAACTACGGGACTTACGCTGGTTCGAGTCTCTACGGGATAAGAAATTTTTCTCATGGAATGTCGGTCAGTATGGGACCAGTACACAGTGGGTCAGGAATGAAATCTAGCTGAAAAGAAAAAACTGTTTGGACTCACTCTTATCAATTCATCTTTTTTTTTTCACTCTAATATAATTGTTATGTGACGGTTCTTAACTTATCTGCAAAAGAGGGTACAATTCTAATGTTCATGACTATGTGACGTCATCATTCACACTTCTTGAGCCACAACAGAAGGCTGTAAGAGGTTTTCTTGCGAACTTATTTAATAATATCTAATTATGTCCTAATTGCTGAATTTTATGGTAAAAAAGTAACATATTTTTATCGTCCGCCCATGACATGAGAATTGGACGTTCGGGCAGGACAACGTCTGCCGGGTACGCTAGTAAATAAATAAATACATATTTCCTTTGTTACAAAAAAAATTAATAGAGGAAATAACAAAACTGACATATAATTGACTCAGTAGGTAGTATTTGAATCTCGTATTAAGAAAGTTCCGGTTAAATCTGGTATTGACCAACCAAACTAAGGATTTTTGTTAGCTATTTCAGAAGAGAACTGTCAACCATTGCATGTCGAACCTACCTTGAAATTTCGTCCAGAGAAGCGATGTGATATACAAATGCTGTGTCCGAAAAAATGTTTACCGTTTTTAACTTCAAGGCACTAAAATCCAGCGCCAAATCTCTCATTTAAACTATAGAGAAATAATACAACTCCTGTATTGGCAGACAGGATAAACCTCACTACCCGTCCGCCTCACACTCTTAACTCATGCAGGAATGTAGATCTGCTCCATACAGTGGGTTGCTATTGTTGGATTCTGGCTTCGATTTCTGTGTCTTGCAATTACAAACGGCTGATACTTTTTTGGACACGGTCTTGGTATATCAGAACGCTTCTCTGGGAGAGATTTCAAGGCAGGTTTCCCCGGTCTTGGTATATCAGAACGCTTCTCTGGGAGAGATTTCAAGGCAGGTTTCCCCGGTCTTGGTATATCAGAACGCTTCTCGGGAGAGAGTATTTCAAGGCAGGTTTTCCCGTCTGGTATATCAGAACGCTTCTCTGGGAGAGATTTCAAGGCAGGTTTCCCCGGTCTTGGTATATCAGAACGCTTCTCTGGGAGAGATTTCAAGGCAGGTTTCCCCGGTCTTGGTATATCAGAACGCTTCTCTGGGAGAGATTTCAAGGCAGGTTTCCCCGGTCTTGGTATATCAGAACGCTTCTCTGGGAGAGATTCAAGGCAGGTTTCCCCGGTCTTGGTATATCAGAACGCTTCTCTGGGAGAGATTTCGAGGCAGGTTTCCCCGGTCTTGGTATATCAGAACGCTTCTCTGGGAGAGATTTCAAGGCAGGTTTCCCCGGTCTTGGTATATCAGAACGCTTCTCTGGGAGAGATTTCAAGGCAGGTTTCCCCGGTCTTGGTATATCAGAACGCTTCTCTGGGAGAGATTTCAAGGCAGGTTTCCCCGGTCTTGGTATATCAGAACGCTTCTCTGGGAGAGATTTCAAGGCAGGTTTCCCCGGTCTTGGTATATCAGAACGCTTCTCTTATGGGAGATTCAAGGCAGGTCCCCGGTCTTGGTATATCAGAACGCTTCTCTGGGAGAGATTTCAAGGCAGGTTTCCCCGGTCTTGGTATATCAGAACGCTTCTCTGGGAGAGATTTCAAGGCAGGTTTCGGCATGCAATATTTGAGTTTCCTTGACAACTTTAAGGAAAATTATAAGTTGGATAAGTTGGAATTAATTTACTAGGATCAATTTCACGTAATCAGCATTTCATAATGTTATTCCACCGCTGTGGTCTGGAGGTAGCGTGCTGCCTTGTCACGCAGCGGACCCGGTTTCGATCCCCGGTCGGGGCAGTTTTTCTGGGTGAGGTTTTTATTGGAGTTTTTCCTCACCTGTAAGACAAATGTCAGGGAAACTTTAAGGCCCAAACGGTCCCCGAAATTATATGGCCATCATCATCATCCTTCACCGGTGTGGAAAGCAACGGGAAGCTACCACACCTACAATTCCCTAGTAAAGTTGCAAGCATAGCATGAAAATGCTATGATTGCAGTGAAAGTTCTGCCCTCGGGCAGAATTACTATGGATGGATGGATGGATTGAAAATAACCGAAATCAGGAAAATATTACAGAAAGGACATGAGAACAATAGATAGGTCTTCATCTCCAGTAGATAATCATATTTTCCTATATCAAGGATAACACAACTTTAACATTATCATTTTCTACATTCGTGGTTTGGGAATAAATGCCTGTTCCTTCTTCATAGATCTCTCAACTTACTTCTTGATCTTCTAAGATATATATTTTTTTCTTTTTGGTTGAGTCAATTTAAGGAGTCCTTCTTCTAGTATTCTTTGTACATAGCTTTTCATATTATTCGGCAATCATCTAGTTTATTTTTATTGATTGTACTTGATCTTTATTCAGGAGTACTACATAAAAAAGACAGAAAACGTTTCTTGCAGAAGGAGCATCAAAAATGAAATACATTCGACTTTGCTTACACGATAACATCTGAGACTCATATTTAGGAATTCATGAATTAAAAACGGTGCGAACGTACCTAACTGGAGATTTTTGCAGCATTTCTTCAGCTGTCATGGAATATATTACATTACAATTGCTACCAGAAACAGTTTCATCATAATCATCGATTCATTATATCACATGAATTAAATCAGGGAACTTCTTCAGAAAATACGTATTAAACACATCAATAATTAATCAAGTTTTTAGACTTGATATAACTTAGATATCACATTTATAAAAACAAAAGTTAATGTTTTTTTTTATTTTTAATTATAGGCTGTACCATACAACTGTCAAATAAAGGTGCAGACATTTTGAGAACATAACGAATATTGATCCCTGTTAGGTTCGTCTTCCGGGCATATAGGCCGTGGTCCAGTCGTTCTTCTACTCGACGTTTCGTCTACTGCTGCGGTAGACATCTTCAGGAGATACTGCGTGCTCTCTGTGAACTCCTCAACAGTCGGCTGCAGACTGGCTGGTCGTTGGAAACTCCCTCCCTATTTATAGGCACGCCCCTGGTGGAGAGGCGGTTTTCTGCGCGGTCCGTGTTGCGTGCTGTTTTGTCCAGGCTGTCGCTAGCAGAAGTCATAGGCTTCGTTGTCGTATTGTGCAGTGCCGGGATCCAGATTTTGTTTATCTTCATGGTTTCTTCTTTTTTGTTAAAGGAATTTTTGTGTTTATATATTTCAATGGCTTCTCTGTACAGTCTGGTGTAATAATGTGATGTTTGGGACAATACTTGTGTTTCTTCGAATCTTATTATATGTTCTTGGTTGTTCATCAGTGTTCCGTACGGCTGATTTTTCCTTTTGTTTTAGTCTGCAAGCCTCTTGTGTTCTTGCAATCTTGTGGTAACCATTCTTTTTGTTGTGCCGATATAAACCTGTCCACAACTGCAAGGGATGCGATATATACCGGCAGTACTTAACGGATCTCTTGTATCTTTGGCTGGGCGCAGTATATTGCTGATTTTTTGTGTTGGCTTGTAGGTTGTAGATATGTTATATTTATTTAATATTCGACCAATTCTCTCCGTTATAGTCTTGATATATGGTAGGTACACCTTACCCGTTGCCTCCTCCTTGTTCCCGTTTTCGGATTTGTATTTATTGGGATTTATGGCTCGGCGAAAATCTGTTTTGCTGTATCCATTGGATTGAAACGCTGCTTGGAGATGATTAATTTCTTCTTGTAGATACTGTGGTTCCGAAATCCTTTTGGCTCGTTCCACCAGGGTTTTAATTATTCCGCGTTTTTGTCTGGGATGATGGTTGGACCGCTTATGTAGGTATCTGTCTGTGTGAGTCTTTTTCCTGTATACCTTGTGTCCAAGTGTCATGTCTTGGTTTCGAATTACTAAAACATCCAAAAACGGTAGACTGTTGTTCTCTTCTCTTTCCAGGGTGAATTGGATGCTGGGACAAATACCATTAAATGTTGCCTGAAGTTATCAAGTTCTTCTTCACCATGCTCCCAAATGACGAATGTGTCATCCACATATCTCAGCCAAACTGAAGGTCTTAGTGTAGCAAGTTCTCCAAGGCCTGTTTTTCAAATTGTTCCATGTAAAAATTGGCTATTACGGGGCTTAATGGACTTCCCATGGCCACGCCATCTATTTGCTCGTAGAATATTCCTCCCATTGGAAATACGTTTCTGTGAGGCATATGTTATACAGCGCTACTATGTCTGGGGGAAAGAGTTCTTGCAAGTATGTCATAGTGTCTGGTATAGGTATCTTAGTAAATAAAGAAACCACGTCGAAGCTCATTATTTTATCGTTTGGCTTGAGTTTCAGAGCGTCTATTTTTTCTATGAAGTGCGTGGAGTCTTTTACAAACGTGTCAGTTTTTCCAATATACGGTTTCAATAGTGAGGCGAGAAACTTGGCGAGTCATATGTAGGTGATCCAATGGGCCGAAACAATAGGTCTGAGTGGTGTTCCTTCCTTGTGTATCTTTGGTAATCCATACAATCTTGGTGGCAGTGCTTCTGATTTGTACAATCCTCGTTTAGTGTCTTCATCAAGTGTGGAGCTCTTGATAAGTTTATTGGATTTACGTAGAACTCTTGCTGTAGGATCAGTTTTAAGAATCTTGGATGTCTCTGGATATAAAAGCTGTTGCATTTTCTGAGTGTATTGTTCTGTTTCCATGATGACGGTGGCATTTCCGTTATCTGCAGGAAGAACGATGATGTCTTGGTCTTCGTTTAGATTATGTAAAGCTACTTTTTCTTTTCGTGATAAAATACTCAACGGTGGTTTGGTTTTACGGAGAATGCGAGACACTTCGACCCGTATTTCCTCACTCTTTCTTCTTGTTTTGAGAATAGGCAGATGCCTTATTCGGATTCTACATTGGCAATGATGTCTTCAATAGGTACTGTTTTAGCTGTAACACCTAAAACAGTACCTATTGAAGACATCATAGCCAATGTAGAAGCCGGAATAAGGCAGCTGCCTATTCATCAGAGTGAGGAAATACGGGGCGAAGTGTCTCGCATTCTCCGTAAAACCAAACCACCGTTGAGTAATTTATCACGAAAAGAAAAAGTAGCTTTACATAATCTAAACGAAGACAAAGACATCATCGTTCTTCCTGCAGATAAAGGAAATGCCACCGTCATCATGGAAACAGAACAATACAACCAGAAAATGCAACAGCTTTTAGATCCAGAGACATACAAGATTCTTAAAACTGATCCTACAGCAAGAGTTCTACGTAAATCCAATAAACTTATCAAGAGCTCCACACTTGATGAAGACACTAAACGAGGATTGTACAAATCAGAAGCACTGCCACCAAGATTGTATGGATTACCAAAGATACACAAGGAAGGAACACCACTCAGACCTATTGTTTCGGCCATTGGATCACCTACATATGAACTCGCCAAGTTTCTCGCCTCACTATTGAAACCGTATATTGGAAAAACTGACACGTTGTAAAAGACTCCACGCACTTCATAGAAAAAATAGACGCTCTGAAACTCAAGCCAAACGATAAAATAATGAGCTTCGACGTGGTTTCTTTATTTACTAAGATACCTATACCAGACACTATGACATACTTGCAAGAACTCTTTCCCCCAGACATAGTAGCGCTGTATAACATATGCCTCACAGAAACGTATTTCCAATGGGGAGGAATATTCTACGAGCAAATAGATGGCGTGGCCATGGGAAGTCCATTAAGCCCCGTAATAGCCAATTTTTACATGGAACAATTTGAAAAACAGGCCTTGGAGAATGCTACACTAAGACCTTCAGTTTGGCTGAGATATGTGGATGACACATTCGTCATTTGGGAGCATGGTGAAGAAGAACTTGATAACTTCAGGCAACATTTAAATGGTATTTGTCCCAGCATCCAATTCACCCTGGAAAGAGAAGAGAACAACAGTCTACCGTTTTTGGATGTTTTAGTAATTCGAAACCAAGACATGACACTTGGACACAAGGTATACAGGAAAAAGACTCACACAGACAGATACCTACATAAGCGGTCCAACCATCATCCCAGACAAAAACGCGGAATAATTAAAACCCTGGTGGAACGAGCCAAAAGGATTTCGGAACCACAGTATCTACAAGAAGAAATTAATCATCTCCAAGCAGCGTTTCAATCCAATGGATACAGCAAAACAGATTTTCGCCGAGCCATAAATCCCAATAAATACAAATCCGAAAACGGGAACAAGGAGGAGGCAACGGGTAAGGTGTACCTACCATATATCAAGACTATAACGGAGAGAATTGGTCGAATATTAAATAAATATAACATATCTACAACCTACAAGCCAACACAAAAAATCAGCAATATACTGCGCCCAGCCAAAGATACAAGAGATCCGTTAAGTACTGCCGGTATATATCGCATCCCTTGCAGTTGTGGACAGGTTTATATCGGCACAACAAAAAGAATGGTTACCACAAGATTGCAAGAACACAAGAGGCATTGCAGACTAAAACAAAAGGAAAAATCAGCCGTAGCGGAACACTGGATGAACAACCAAGAACATATAATAAGATTCGAAGAAAACACAAGTATTGTCCCAAACATCACATTATTACACCAGACTGTACAGAGAAGCCATTGAAATATATAAACACAAAAATTCCTTTAACAAAAAAGAAGAAACCATGAAGATAAACAAAATCTGGATCCCGGCACTGCACAATACGACAACGAAGCCTATGACTTCTGCTAGCGACAGCCTGGACAAAACAGCACGCAACACGGACCGCGCAGAAAACCGCCTCTCCACCAGGGGCGTGCCTATAAATAGGGAGGGAGTTTCCAACGACCAGCCAGTCTGCAGCCGACTGTTGAGGAGTTCACAGAGAGCACGCAGTATCTCCTGAAGATGTCTACCGCAGCAGTAGACGAAACGTCGAGTAGAAGAACGACTGGACCACGGCCTATATGCCCGGAAGACGAACCTAACAGGGATCAAGACGCCGGCCGTGAAAGCCTACAGTTATACATAACGAATATTGTTGGCATTTGTGTAAATATTCATCAACAGTTCGAAGTTAAACCTATCGTTGAAATAAAGTGTTTAGTTGTTTATTTTTATGACATACACTGTATTACGTCCTCGTGCATTTTGTTGTGCTTTAAAAATAAATAAATGAAGAGAAAAAAAGGTAGATTTGATAGCCTTAGAAATCCTATTTTATAAAATGGGAACAAAGAGCTTGGTGAAAAAGAGCTTAACTGGAATGAAGATATTTTACTCATGGCAATTCAGTTTGCAATTGTATTTCACCGCGCTGGTTACACTCGGCGGTCGAGGCCAGGTTTTCGCTCTTGAATGATGGAAATTTTGGATACGGGAGTTAGAGGTTTGTACATGAATTAAACTCAATGCTGCTTTTAAATCGAGGATTGGGGAGTGGGGGGCTTTAAAGCGTGGGAGACATGGAGTAGTGCGCAAATGAAGAGTTGGAGAGTCAGGGGTGTCCAAATGTTAGGGGTGCACAGATGCATTTTCAATATTTTGACAGATATGTCCTTGTTTGTATTTACTAGAAGATATAAAAAAACCTTTCATTACACAAGATGCAACCCACAACTAACTACTAACTAACTAACTAACTTACTTATGGTGGGCGATGGGTGAAATTTATATTTTCTACATTTTTTGAGCTAGAGACTTGATTTTTTGTACAAACATTCAGTGCATGATACATAATGATGTGTTTAAATTTAATTCTTGTGAGATATTTATTTTATGTGTTATTAAATATTATATTGAAAAAAATTGCATTTATTACAATTAAATGGGTTTCACAATGTTTTAGTAAAATGTCTGATTTTTTGACATTTGAGACATTTATTTTATGTGTTATTAAATATTATATTGAAAAAAATTACATTTATTACAATTAAATGAGTTTCACAATGTTTTAGTAAAATGTATGATTTTTTTACAAGACCCCTAAAATATTTAGAAAAAACATCATGCATTAGAATTCTTATAATGCGAATACAAAGGGAGAAAAATAAAGTTGTACCTCATGCGTGAAATTACAAAAAAAAATAATTACATACATTTTATTTTTTATTTCATAAAATACTACTTCAATCATAAAACCCATTCACTACTTTGTTACGCATTGTTTTAGGACATGCAGTAAAAATTTGAACCTTCTAGGACAAAATTTGTGAATTCTATTCCATTTTGAATGTACACAAATGCAGTGAAAATAAAAGTGTGGAAAAAACAAGTTTAAAGATTTGCATGCAGTTTAAGTACAATATGTAACATACAGGCCTAATCAGCACTTTATGGCACTTAGAAGTGTCATAGGATTCTGAAACTTCGTTAACATATACATTAGAGTAAAAAGTAAAGTAAAGTGATCCCACAACAGGCCTCAGGAGGCCCTTGGGTAGTAGGAGGTTAAGGCTCCCACTTTTTCTAGACAATCGGCACTTGATGTCAGCCGGGTTGTCAGCCCTGCGTGACGGCCGCCTTTACCCCAGAACAAGCGTCTGGTACTCATTTCCGTTAGAGGCTGAGTCGACCCCAGGGCCATAGTGCCGCCAGAGGGCTAACATATACATTAGAGTACAGACAATTTTTTTAGTAAAAAAAAACGCCAGTTTTGATCTCAAATGGTACATTTTCACCCATCATCCCCCTTAACCCATTCGCCACAAAATACGAGGTAGACTCGCCGGCTGTTAAATGGCCTTCAATTCAAAAGACGGGGTACACTCACTTAACTCTGCAGTTAAATATTTTGTACATCCCTTGGCAGGGTAATTTTTGTTAACATTTGTGAAAAGTAGAGGAATGTGTTTTGGCCTTCACCCTTATTGTGACCTCAAGTACCGTTATCTTTTGCTTGTTTTGAGTTTCTGAAAATAGACAACATAATTTACGGTCACTTAAATCCGGTTTCTGGGGAACTGCATTGAGCATTTAAACCTGAAGCGAATGGGTTATTAACATTATCGATCCGAGAGGTTCATGGGCGCGCGGACATAACCTCTCCATAAATCCCTATGCGGAACTAGTATTTCCCAAACATTCCTTGAAAATTCACCACATAGAGTTATAGTTAATGTAATCTTCCCCTCATTCTGGTACAGCATACTCACTGGGCGCTTTACTTTGCTACAAGATTCTATGCCACACACTTTCATTTTCCATTAGCACCAAGTGTCCTGCCCATCGCAGTATATGAGACTTAACTGTACTTATTACAGTGGATATATATTTAATCCTGTTCTTATACCTTCATTCATTATCCGATCCAATCTTATGAAGCCTTTTTTTCTTCTAAGGAAGTTCATTTCTACGCTTTGTATTTTACTTCGTAATTTCTTGTTTCCCATAAAGATTAATTAATTGTGTAATTTTATACATTCGCTTATCTGGTCATCAATTTATTTTGGCCAAAAATTTGCATAAGCACTTTATTCCAAAAAACAAAAAAAACAAAAAAAATAAAAACTCATCTTTTTTGCTCCATGTGTTTCGTATCCATATGATATAATGGGAGAACCATCTTTTTATAGCCAAGTTTTCAGTTTAACATTTTATAGAAATTACAAGATTTCATGTAATGCACCATTTTATGTCTAAATGTTATCAACTATTATTACTTTGGAAGTAGATTAATTGGGAGGAAATAAACTAATAACCGCTTATCCACGAACGAAATGCATCCTTGCAATATTTTTAGCAACCTAAGGGTTAGTTGCATCTAAAATATAGTGTTATTCGCCTTACTTGTGTCAAGTATTTGCTCTTCAGGATGATTTTAATGTAGGAAAAAAAAAAGCAAGAAGCGAAATAGGGCAAATTTGTCGATTGGGGACCAATAAGCATATTGTTGTATTTCAAAGCATCGCACAATAAGTCTTAATCCTCGATGTTTCAGTTGTCTTGAATTGTCTGCCTACGATGTTCCATTATTGCATGTCGAGCGTCAATATCGTGTTCCAATGTAATATTTGTTGCTGTCTCATTGCGGTCCAACTTATTTAATTAAAATTGTATGAAATATTGGATTTAGCCAATTTAATGGTTAAATCAATGAATAATTGAATAGTTGCCCCGAAAAGAGATCTAACCCACAAACTACAAATTGTTGGGAAAACGAAAAAAAAGTACAATATAATGTTCATTTTGAGGCTATTACCTTTATTATATCATACACTTTTTAATCTCTGATCCTATTGAAATCATATACAGCCAATTTGAATGCAAAATAACATGCTAATAACTATATATTAACAATTTAATACAGAATTGAGTGCAAAAGTGAGCTATCTCTATAGAGTGGAGAAATTATTTAACACATGTTTAACTAAAAATGCTATAATAAGAAATAGAAAATACACATTGAACACTGATTCAATTACAAAATATAACTTAATCAGTTTTCAGTATTTATTTTCCATCTAATGTTATTTCGTTACACTCTTTGTGTTTTTCTTATTTTCACTCAATTTCTCTAAGATTCTGATTATGGTTCACGAAACTGTGGTGGAATGAATGTTCACATGTTTAATAATTGTTTTTCTGCACTACAATTAGTGACTTGACTAACTGCTTCTGCCATTTTGTTACATATAGAAAGCCAACTTTTAAAAAATAAATAAAACAGGTCTGGAAGAGAGTAGGGATAGTTTGACATGCACCATGCCGTGATACTCTCCGGATAGATCACTAATGAACTGAAAACTCAACTATCAAATTTTTGTTGGTTACATCTCCTTTCGGGGCAACTATTCACATTACTGCGTTATATTCCCGAGTAGGTATCTCTCAAATTAAGGAAGAAACTCTATTAATTTGTGGAAATTGGTATATCTGTTCAGACTTTATGGATTTCTGAACTCTGAAATAGAAATGTAAAATAATTGTTTAAAGTGTCCATATGAACTAAACCAATTTAATATCTGAAAAAAAAAATGTGGAGACACTGCATGCATAAGAAACATGCAGTACACTGAATTACACAAGCCGTTTTCAAATTCACCGTGACCAAATGTGACTATGTCCCCAGTTGGTATGAAACTCATAATACCATAGTTTTGGAATGACACAATAACTTCATTTCAAAGTTAGTTTAAGGGGAATATTGACAGGCAAAATCAACTGTAAAAAGTATGCACTTTACAATAAAATGTAAAATAAATCACTTCATTTTTACATTACTTCCTGAATGTCGTAAATTTACTTTTGAACAATACAACTATGAAATTTTTAGAGAAGAGAGGAACATTATCTACCAAATTTATTTGATTTTTATTTATTTTATAGATCACTTCTGTATTAACCTTGACCTTTTTCCTTTAACTTAATTTTTGTAATTTTTAACATCTTCGGCCATTTCGCGTTTTGATATTAGTAGAACTGTGTATTGTTGTTTATAATCAGGTTTATTTGTAAGTGGAAATCGATTACGCTTATTGGTAGATTTTTTATTTAGCGCTCTATAACAACTTCATTAATTAGCGTTACAATTCAAAGATGGGCGCGAAAGAGTCTAAAATCAAGATCATCATAGTCTAAAATCTATATTCAGATGTCTTCATTTGAGACTTCAGATTTTTTCGTGATGTAAATTTACGATACGTGGCCCTCGGCTTTGCATTCATTCCAAAGGTAACTACATTCAGGATTTTTACGCCCTAAAAATTCAATCGGCTCCGACCAGGTTCGATGCCGCAAACTTAATTCATCGATAGGTCCTGCCGACGGATAGGTTTATTAATTAAATTAAATTTTGAAGTGTTGATTAAATATGAAATGGATGACGGTAATGATCAGGCCTAGAGGATTCTACACCAAAACAAACGCTGCAGGTTAATTGCACGCGGTGTAGCAAGAGAGACGGGGAGTGCAGTATCATGTGATCACTATACGTGTAATACGTTCAGGGAGTAACATTCATTTCACTTATGAACACGCATTGCAGGTATTGGTGGACTAATAAGGTGTTGATTTTTGTATGTTTGTTTCTCTATGTTTACTAGCATCGATAATACTTCCTGGTGTATTAGTTAATTTATTGTACAATTATAATCGTCATAAGTAATGCCATGAGTGATTTCCAATTTTTCTAGAGGATTTGGAAATCAAGAGGGACATTTGTTAGGACTATTTAACGAATAGAATTAAGCCGTTACCTCACAAATCATTATTTAAATATTGTATTGTAATTATTTTCCCTTTTACAGAGATTTAGACGCTCTCCCCCTACAGGGAAGAATTTGAACCATATTAATTTAGTTACACTTATTTTCGTATATATGCGATTTTTGAGTGGTCCGTGGTCAGCGTTCCGTCTGATACTGACATCTAGGAAACCAAGGCAGTACTAGGACGGGAAAATTCGGTAAATTTTGCTTAGAGGCCTTTTCATTCGGGCTTAAGGATTTTTACAAGCCTGAAAATCTTCAGACTCGGGACCCACGGCTTAAAGTCCCTCCCGGTGGACTTGTTCCTTGGATTTTTCCGTCCTAAAAAATCCATCGACCCCGGCCGGGTTTGAACCCGCGACCCTCGGGACCAGAGGCAAGGATCATAACCACTAGTCCACTAATTATTTTAAAATATTTATATATTTAATTTAAACGGCGATGTTTGGAAACAAATCAGAGATGTGTGGTTATCTTTCATTTTTTATTGAAACGGAATCTTTCTCTCAGCCTCTCCTTAAACGAGTAACTAAATAATTAATGAATCATGACGAGAATTATTATCACATACCGGTTAAAACACTGTAGGATGAAGGAATCGTCGGACATATATGGAATGTATATTCATTTCAACCGGGAGATCACATGGAATTTGATTTTAATATAATTAAGTACGAATGAATTAATATAAAGAAGTTGTTAGGATTAGGAATAAACAATCAGAACATGTAGGCACAACTTGAGGAAAAGTATTGTGTTATCAGATTATAAGCCATTTGTTTGTGGACCAGCAATCTAACCATCTTAAACTCAGTTTCGGAGACAGCAGGGAACAAAAGGGTGATATGTGGTTTGGAAATTACAGCTTGGACGTAAACTACCCATTACAGGCAAATAAACAAAGACGAGAAGAACAATTTAGACACATGAGAGAGCATGAGCCATAAGCAAACTTAGAAAACAAGCGGAAAACGGTCACTGACCTAAACTAAATTGTATAACGAATTATACGGATTTACCAGATTAGAAATATGAGAAATTATGAAGCAGCTGACCATTTTTAGAGGGGTGTAAACTAAAAACTTGGTGGAATCATGTCCTATCAGAAAATGGCAATCCCTTCCTCACATACAGGAAATGGTGATCAGCCAATCTAAAAGATTGTTATATTACGACAAGGTAATGACCTCATGACGACATAATCACAGAGAGCGGGTGAACCTAAGTTTCGTTATAGACGAGCAAGCAATCTTAAGTTAGTTAAAAATTACTCGCCAAGACCACAGCTGAAATGTACTCGTCAAGTTAGTTGCAAATTATTCGCCGATGTGAATACTATACATAATTAGTAAAAATAAACTTATAATTTTCTTGCAACATTCTGCAGGTAGCAGCATCATAACTTCGTGATTTGTAGTAGGCCTACTTATAAAAAATTCGGTAGTGATTGTCTCTCAGACATTTAATTCTGAAATCTAGACTCGCTCCTGAGGCCATTATCTTATCCAACATTGGGTAATTATAATTGTACTTCGTGTCAACTAGAATAATAAATCAAGTTTATTAAAATCCGTCTCACATAATCTTATGCCGGCCAGCATCATTTGCTATCGTTGAGAAAGAACCTCAGCTCTACAAATATCCAACCTCAGTTACCCAATTTCTCAAACAATGAGAAATCCTATCATACTCCTGGCGCCCAAACGATCCCGTTTATTACCTTTAAATCAAAGGAAGAAGTAACCCACCAATTATCCCGCTTTATTATCCACTGCAACTTGATCATTATTTATTGTCAAATAGGATCGCAATATTGTAAGAATGCACCTTAGTGGAGAAAAAATGAAACCCATCAAACTGTGTATTATAACCAACAATATGGGTTATTAATTCGTTTTTGTATTTAAAAACATAACTATTGAACACACAGTTATCAAATGTACAGGTCGAAGGAATCTGTTCTTTATTTGCTATATTCAACGTATTTGTTACAGAGTCAGTCACTGCAAAATAATTCTCTGACCTGTTCAGAATATTAAAAAAAGAGGAGCTTTCTTTATTTTGGCAATCAAAATTCGATAATTATCGAGGCGAAACACGACTGTAATTGGTTGTTAAACAAAATTCTTTGAATCGTGATTCGTCATTGACTTCCATTTGGGGCATGTGTTAAATAGTCAGTTGAATTACAATGAAACCCGTTTAATCCGGAACGTGAATAATGCGGAAATCTGTCCAATTTGAACAAATTTATTGGTCCCGGCGAAATAATAGTAATTTTATGTGTTTTCGTTTTGCATAGAATGGAATCTTTCCAAGGCGGAAACGGAAGGATATTTCTATACAATTCATGAAAAAAAAAAATAAAGCGGATAAAGCGGAAAGACAGAGAGAGAAATAAATTAATTTCCACTTCATTCAATACGCGTTAGGCCAAAAAAAAAAAAGGAATGATTCCTGCCCCCGGGTGAATTCTACCTGTACCTGAAATTTTTTCGACCTCGCTGCACACCAATTATGCGAAATACAGATACTGTACCTGTCTTACAAATTACCATTGCACTGTAAAATCTTAAATTAATTTTAAGTTCTGAGACCGATCTTTCACATGTAGCGCTCTAAATTTAAGGAATAAAGATGGCTAAAACTTATATTGCATTGTCATTGAACGGAAAAGTGAGATGATTGAAGATAAAAAAAGCTCAGTCACGAAATAATGACTACATTTAAATGTGGAAAAACTCAAGTTTATGAGACTTTAAAACACAAAGAAAAAATAATGAATGAATGGATGCAAGAAAATGGCCAAAACAAGAGAAAGCAAAGACAAAAAGAAAACAATTCAACGGAATATTGTGGGAGTGTTTTAAGTGCACGATCAAAAAAATCTCCAAATTTCCGAACCGATGCTCCATAGTCAAGCTCTAGTTGTTGCTAAATTTTTAGGGAATAACGATTTGAAGGCATCTTCAGGTTGGCTGGAACAGTTTTAGAAGACGACACTATGTAGTGTGGAATTAAATTTGCGAGGAATCAAAGGATTTGGGCAAAAGTGTAGTTAGTGAGCGGAAACCGAAACTGCACACTTTAATTTCAGGATACGCGCCCAAGAGACATTTTTAACGCTTACGAAATGGGACTGTTTTCTCGCACTTTAGCGTCGAAGTCGCTCATATATACTACACTCCACTGTTCAACGGCAGCGGAACTACAATTAATCCAAGATACGTAATAAGGGTACTCTATAATCTGCGATTATTAATAAGCTTTACTTTTTTATAATGCGGAATTTTGTCTAATGCGGAAAAATGGTCACATGCGATTCCGCTTTGAGCAAGTTTTACTGTATATCATTTTTGTAGCACCTAACTATACCTGGTCTCGCCTTGACGTTGTGATCCTCTTTCTCCCGTCCCTTGTCCATGCAACTGCTCTTTACATCGTTTCAATATTAAGATCGTCCTACACTTGAAGGGTTCGATGTAGGATCCGCTAGACCTGGTAATGATGTTCCAAAATAACATTTACCTTCAAAACTGAGTTAAGCAAGAAAAATTACTATTCAGGTTAGTCGTACGAGGATTTGTATCGGACATCCCGAATATGTGTCTTATGTGTTTCCGTAAGAGCTCACACGCACGCTCGCTCATTTTTTTACTGTTACTTATCAACAAAATAAATACACAATTGATTAAAAAATATTATTTAGGATTAAAGTGATACCACAACTAGGCTATATTGTTAAGAGTTTAATACCAGTTAAGAACAAATTTAGGAATACTTCAGGAAATTTGAAGAAAAAATAAAGCTAATAATATACATAAATACATATCATTTTAATAATAACTAGCTAATACTCGGCTACACCTAAATAAATGATAATGTGTTTTTACGTTTAGTTGAGTAAGTAAATGGAAAAATAATTATAAATAAATATAAATTATACCCCGTACTGATTACCCGGCATTGCCCGGGAATCTACTATGCCGATGTATTTGGCATAAATGAACTGAAAGACAAATTTCGTTATTTCGAGATATCCGTGATGCTGCTCTGCTTGCCCGGGAATCTACTTATCTCGATCTTCTTGGCATTAATGAAAGACAAAAATAGTTATTGTGAGTTACCCATCAAAGTTAAACATATGCAGTCGCGGGCTATTTTGTAGAGTTTTTGAGATATTCAATTCTGAATAAGACCTTCTTGGCATCAATGAAATACAAAAATGGCTATTGTGAGTTATCCGTAAAAGAAAAACATATGCTGTTGCGGACTTTTTTTGTAGAGTTTTTTTTTAGATATTCAGTTCTGTATAAATCAACTTTGTGTATTTGTTATTGTTTAGGCAGCTAAGTCATTTAAGCGTCAAAAAATGATTTTTTCAAGTTTTTCACTACAAAGGGTGATTTTTAAGGGTGTTGGAGTTGAGTATCACAATTCTCTTATAGCCTATGTTCATCACGGGAATCTCCTGAAGATTTTGCAAAAGCCCCATGACAATAGGATCAACGGTATGGCCGCGCATAAAGTACGAACAAACAAACAAACAAACAAACAAACAAACAAACAAACAAACAAACAAACAAACAAACAAACAAACAAACAAGCAAACAATAATAATAATAATAACAATAATAATAATAATAATAATAATAATAATAATAATAATAATAATAATAATAATAATAATATAGCAAACAATTAAAAGTGTACAATACATATTACTGTGTTCTAAATATATTATATTTAAAAAGTAACATGAACTGCGGTCTAGAAGTAAAGCAGGGGATAGCAGTAGCAAAAGAAGCTTTTAAATAGAAGAGAAGCATTTTCTGCGGACCTTTGACAAAAGAATTACGGAAGAGAAGGTTGAGAAAACCAGCTATAATGGCTGGGTAAGCCGACATACCAACCAAATGTCACCCCTACACTGGCTGGATGATCGTCTACCTATGTGATTAACACATGTGAATGTGAGACCAGCAGCCGGCTGGTAGCCAAGGGTCTTGTAGGCCTGTCGCGCCATGGAGTAGAGTGGATATTATTAACATTACATAGACTATTCTACTCATGCCTCAAATGGGAGTCAATGACCAATCATGTTTCAATTAATTTTGTTTTACAACCATTGCCAGTCTTGTTTCACCCATTCTTTATCGAATTCTCTCTACCACCTCCTGCTTTTGGGATAAATAAAGCTCCTCCTTTATACTATTCTGAACAGGTCAGATCATTATTTTGAAGTGATTGACTCTCCAACAAATACGTTGAATACAGCAAATAATGAACAGATTCTTCAAACTACACATTTGATAATTGTGTGTTCAATAATTATGTTTTTAAATACTGATTTTACTGAGTTGTTTCCGAAAAAAAAACCTATAAAGTTGGTTATAATATACAGTTTGATGTGTTTCATTTTTTCTCCACTAGGGTGCATTCTTACAATATTGCGACCATATTTGACAATAAATAATATGATCAAGTTGCAGTGGATAAACTGATGAAAGATAAGCACACATTTCTGATTTGTTTTCAAACATCGTCGTTTACGTTAAATACATACATATTTTAATATAACTATATTTAAATAATGATTTTTGAGTAAACAGCTTAATTTTAATCGTTAAATAGTCCTAACAAATGCCACTCTTGATTTCCAAACCATTTTGTGACTCGTGAATTTTATCTATAATTTGGGAATCAAAAGTGACATTACTTATGAAAATTATTGACTTGTGCTTTGAAGGTGATCATTTATTGATGTTTATGAAAGTTAATATTTTCTCGTTATTTGCAGAAAATAAGTATATTTTGAAAGATAAATATGGCAGACAGGTGTATATAAAATGTAGGGCAGGACGCACTGGGCAGCCCTCGTGCACATATATAGTGGTTTAGAGAGGTCAGAGGACCGACGACGAATTCACATCTCCCCTCCCGCCACACTTGCAGTCCCCTCCCTTCATCCTGATTCAACTTTAATTGAAAATGACAAAATCCCTATTCAAATGGTAATGAACTACTAGTCGCAATCCTATTAAGATAAAATAAATCTACAAACAAATCAATAGACCCAAACTCACGCTGCAACCTCGCAGAGACCGTGTACCACAAGGAATCCGATGGAGCTCTGTCACCGAAAGAACATGCGTACCACATCATGGTCGTGCAATATGGACTCCCAGCTTCTAAACCTGGCTCATACATTTGGAATTTTACATCGGAATCATTAGAACATTTTCTTTCGAATGACATTAATGCCTCGCGTATTGGATGTGTGTTCGTTGAATTCGAAGGCTGGGTTGATTTGTGTTGATTATATACCATACCTTACCGTCTTACATATGTTGTAGGTAATATTTTATTTAATGACCAGCCTCATGGGCTAGTGGTCAGCGTTTCTGACTACAGTTCACGAGGTCTCGGGTTCGATTCCCGGTCAGACTATAGACATTTTCCTCACACTCACTCACTCACTGGCACTATCAAACCCGTAGGTTCATGGCCGTAGGGACATAGGGACATAAGCTCTCCATACATCCCTATCCTGAGCTAATGATTTCCAATCATTCCCTGTATAATCTACTTCCCTCAAATCATAGTTAATGTTGTTCTCCCACCTCATTCTTGGTCTACCAACTTTCCTACAAGAAGCTTCCATGCACGTCTTTCATTCCCCATACGAGCAACATGTCATGCCCATCGCAGTCTACGAGACTTAACTGTTTTTATTATATCTGACTTTCCTGAAAGGGAATTATTCCTGTGGTTGCCCATAGTCTGGAGTTTAGTTTAAGGACTCGCTGGCGTTTCATTATAATTTGTCACACGTCATACCATCGGGATAACGTAACTCCACCTTCCAGGTGTTCCAACCTAAGAAATGAATTGCAATTCTGCCAATGCCAGGGAGAAAGCCTGAAAGGTCATAAATGAGAACTTGGCGACATTGGAGAAATAAAAAAAAAATTGACGACGCCTTTTAAATTTCAAGTCAAAATGTCAAAATTCACATATGGGCGTGAAACAGTCGATAAATTTTGGTCAGAGGTATTATTTCAGGCTTCAAGGTGTCTTTTTTTTAAAAATATAGGCCTATGACATGGAACATTACGATTCAAATCCCTTACGAAGGAATACATGCTCAGAATTTTTATGACCTGAAAAAATCTATCGGCTGGTTAGAACTAGGAAAACTCGGACCCACAGGCGAGGATGATAATCACTAAGTCCACCGGGACCGAGCCTAATATTCTTCTTGAATCACTGACATCATTCTTGTACTGTTTCACAGTTTGCAAGTAGTCTGCATTTTGTCAGTATGAGTAATAGACTAACAATAATTTTGACGATTTGAATTAATTCACTAAGAGAGGAATATCAATGTGGACACTTAACAACAAATGAGGGTAATTTTGAAGACTTCACGGAATTCAAATACCTAGGAACGATAATAACAAACAGGAAATAAGTGCAGAAAGAAATAGGGTCTCTTATTTAAAGAGAGGAGAAAACATAACGAATATTTAAGAATAAAATGCTTAGGATTTTTTTTGGACCAAAGAGAGACCAACAATCAGGCGAATGGCAGAAACTACGTAAGTGAACTGCACTATATTTATAAGAGAGTAGATGTTAATATCAACAACTAACTCTCGTAGATTTCTAAGGACAGGGCAAGTTGCACGAATGAATAATGAAAGAGGAGCATGGAAATTTCTTGGCGGGAAACAGAAGGAAAACACCCAGTAGGTAGGCCAAAAATGATGTGGCACAATAACATTAACCATGATTCGAGGGTTACGAATTATACAGGGAACAATTGAAAAATATTTGATGAGGATAGCTTATGTCCGCGCGATAATGAACCTCTGAGTTTGATTGTTTCATTGTGTAAGTTTTTAGTTAGATGGAGTAAAACTATTTAAAATTCCAGAAGTTGTTAAAACTTTAACAATTCCGGACCTTAATATTTTTGATAACCCAACTTATTCTGCGTATTTAGGTCTGGACATATGTAACTTTTGAATGTATTTTTCATGCTTTGAAACTCATAGTGTAAACAGGCGAATGAATTATTCGGTTACCATGTACCTAGTCTTTACCTTGACTATATAAAGTCGTGAAAACAAGATGGGGAGCATCAAGAATGACCCCCCTGTTTTCTCACTACAGGGCTCTACAGCCCCAACAACACTTAAAAAAGCTTGTAAGAACACGGACTTACACTTTGTTTAAATTTGTCCCTAGAGTTTGCGCTAAAAGTTTCGTTGCCAGTAAATATCCCTTCAGGAAATAGAGGTGTGCTGCAAGAGGACATAACACGGTACTCATCATTTAAACATTTCCCCCCCTTAAGGCAGGCTCTTTAAAGATCGCATGTCTGCTAAAAGACAATTTCATTTGGATCTAGTTTACATTATTTTTATAAACAAATACAATTAATGTAAATGTTTGTTTACTGATGCTAACGACTCTTTTATTTGCAAGAGTGAAAATTAAAAAAAAAAGTATAATTAAAGCGAATTCTGAAAATCCCATTAATACTAAAATAAATTATATATTTTTGTTATAGCCCTATATAGATTTCATCATCTTTTTTATTCTCTCTCTTATTAGATGTAGATTACATTTTATCGCTATTTTCTTTTAAATTATTCACATAATAATAATAATAATAATAATAATAATAATAAATAATAATAATAATAATAATAATAATAATAATAATAATCCATCCATAGTAATTCTGCCCGAAGGCAGGTCCTTCACTGCAATCATAGCATTTTCATGCTATGCTTGCAGCTTTACTAGGGAATTGTGTAGGTGTGGTAGCTCCCCGTTGCTTTCCTCACCGGTGAAGGATGATGATGATAATGATACTGGTAAGGATGATAATGATAAGGATGATGGCCATATGATTTCGGGGACCGTTTGGGCCTTAAAGTTTTCCTGACATTTGTCTTACAGGTGAGGAAAAACCCCGATAAAAACCTCACCCAGAAAAACTGCCCCGACCGGGGATCGAACCCGGGCCCGCTGCGTGATAATGCAGCACGCTACCTCGAGACCACAGCGGTGGACATAATAATAATAATAATAATAATAATAATAATAATAATAATAATAATAATAATAATAATAATAATAATAATAATAATAATAATAATAATAATAATAATACTTTATTTATTCTGGCAGAGTTATGGCCATAAGGCCCTCTCTTCCACTCAACCAGCACAAATACAAATAAATATTTGACAAATATAGATATACACTATACTAATTATAAACAGTTAAAGATACAATAAATGTAGCAATGTAAATTTCATGTACAAACAACATTTTATATGGTAATAACAATAATGATACGATAATAATAATAATAATAATAATAATAATAATAATAATAATATAAATATGATAAATTATACCAGGAACACCAATTAATATATATATATATATATATATATATATATATATATATGTGTATATATACCTTACACTGGGTAATAATGAAGTCGAGGTTAGAGCAAATATAAATTTAGATTTCTTTTAAAAGATGCCAATGTCCGGCAGCCCCTTATTTCTCGTGGTAGAGAATTCCAGTTGCGAGAAGTGGAGATGGTATATGACATGGAGTGATGTGATGTCCTATGTTGCGGTATATTAAGCAAGGGACTATGTTGTGATCTTGTGTTTAAGTTATGGTTTGAGGATAGATACTGGAAACGGGATGGTAAATAATTGGGAATCGAAGTATGTAGGATCTTAAATAAGAGAATTAGACAGTGCGATTTTCTTCTCTCTTTTAGATGTAGCCATGACAATTCTCTTGCTTAACATACCGCAACATAGGACATCACATCGCTCCATGTCATATACCACCTTCACACTCAAGCTCCAGATATTAGTTCGCTGTCAATATAATCGATAGTTGTGACAAATGATTAAACATTGATAAAATATGTGCCAGCAGTCGCGGTTATACATGGAATGTAAGTAAATATTTTTAGTTAATAGTTAATCGTTGAGTTAGTTCTATTTCATTAAGAGAACACTAACTTAACAATATGTTAGATTATAATATGTTGACATCCTATTTAACCTTCTGTTATATGATTGTCAGAAGGGATATGGGTACCACAAATCATGCATTTGGTATGGAATCGTTCTAATTTAGTCATTTGGAGGCTATAATGAAGCGAAAGAACGCATGTACGCTAAAATATATTAACAGTTAATGGATCTGTTATCATTATAGACTTTAAAAGCAAATAAAGATGGGATGTTTATACAAATACTTATCAACTAGTTTGTGCTATTTAGTTCAACACAAGAAACAAGAAAGCGGTATAAATATCTAATACGAATGTCGTTATCATACAGCGAATAATCAATTTATTTCTATTGGGGCTCTAATTATAATAACAGATCTTATTAATAGTTTAATCTTTATAATAGAGAATTGATATTTATAAGAATAACAATTATATCATTAAAAATAATTCAATGATGACGTGATTTATCCATTTACGATACAATAATAATTGGTCGCCCATTGTCCAAGAGTTCTGTGTAAATGCAGTCCAAAAAGTAATTACTAGTATGGAAAGGTCGAAATAAGGAACGGCGATATTGTGAACTGATACGCTAATATGTTGTTTTAAATGAGACGCTCGCCGCAGTAAAGTTATCCTTCCTGACCACATGTCACCCCAACACTGGCTGCACGATCGTCTACCTCTGTGATTAAAATATTTGGATGTGAGGCAGCAGCCGGCTGGTAGACCAAGGGCCTTATAGGCCTGTCGCGCCATGGAGTTTAAAAATCCAGGGGCAAGTCCCGAGTCTGAAGCTCGTAAAAGAATCGCGAGCCTGAGTAAAGGGGCCTCTATGAAGAATTTACCGACCGTTATCTATCCAAGTTATACCTCAGTTGCCCACTGGTGTCGCGCAGGGCTGACAACCCGACTGGGCATCTCTTGCCGATTGTGTAGAAAGTAGGAGCCTTAACCTCCTATTACACTGAGCAACAAAAAATAAACTTTTTTTTGTCTCAGAATGAAAATATGTGATTCTGATAGTAATTTTTCTCCTGAATTCAAATATGATATCGGTTTTTCTCCATCACGCAAGGTTTCCGCGAGACAGGAATTTATAATTTCAAACACTTTAATATTTTCTACATTCGTAACTACACAATATTCGAACATTCAGACTCACCTAGAAAGTAAAAAATGACGATTTTCTGCTATATTTCGCCTGTGGAGCTTCCCTCTTGATGGTCCAACAATAATCGACCAGCATATTAGTAGGATTCCATTTACCTTGATATCTCTTTTTCATAGCTGAAACCATTTGAGTTAGCTCATTTGGTTTTATTTTACAATGGACAAATGAACGAAAAAACGTTTATTAAAAAATATTATTTAAATCCATTAATTGAAATTGAAATAAAAAAAAACTGTGGGTGATGGAGAAATTCCGAATACATATTTGAAAACACGATACAAAACTGCATTAAATACAACTATTGGCACTCATGAGACAAAAATCATGTTGACCAGTGTTATCCCATGGGCCTTCTGAGGCCTTGTGGGATCACTTTACCCTTTACCCGTTCTTTTAACACGTCTTATCCTTATACTTTGTATATTTTAGCTGTTCAATTAACAATTTTAGGTCTTCTATTTTCTACAATATCAGGACTCCATGTAGGGAGATCCAAATATAACTAACTTTTAATCTCTCCATATTAGAGCATTTTAACGTTCTGCATTGTATTAAAACTTACAATACTTAAATTCACAGTATATCGTAGGCGAATGTTTATCCGATTCAACTAAGTTGTTAAGTTCTTTAACTGTTTTGATATAACGTGTTTTTATGTTTTATAATGTTACTGTATGCTTCTGTAGCGAATAGACACCAGGATGTTACAGAAAGGAAATAAAAATCCCCTGAGAAGCGGGAGAAAGTGGAGAAAGGGAGAAGAAGCTCACACAAGGGTTCTTTAAATTCCATTTTATAAAAATCCCATTAACTTGGTAATTTATGTGCCTCATTGGAAGAAAAGAGACGCTTGAATATAGCGACATGGGGGAAAAGAAAGAAATAGTTTTAAAATTCAAGAACAAACGAGAATTTTTTTGTCTCCTCTTCCTTATAGAGTCTTTTTTTCCACGTGCTATGTAACTTTAAAGTAGATTAAATGCAAGAAAGACAAAGACAAATTTACTTTCCAATTAGGATCACAATCAGATTTCATTCGAAACAAATAAAAATGATTCAAGAGTTTGTTTTATAATACAGTTTTATAATATGCAGAAGATTCTGATATTTTATAGAGAATTGTTACGGCGATCCAGAATGCCTGTAGCCTATACTGTAGTTAATTGTGTTTTCTTATGCCACCCATTGCACTTTAGTGCTTCAGTTCTGCTCTAACAGGATAAATGACGTTAATATGGTCTATTTTCAATTTACGCACTACTTCTATTTACTACTTTACGAAGATACTATCTCATATTAGGCCTATAGCTAAATATAGCAATAAAATAGCAGATGCACTTGCAAAAACAGGATTAGTGAGTAGTTGGGTTTGTTATTGTAGATTGTGATAGGCCAAGATCTTGAAACGGTTATAAGTTAGAATTTAGAATATATCTTCATTATCGTCCATTTCTTTTATCATATTGTATTTTGATGGAAGTACTTGCCTTACCCCACTAATATTCCATTTACTATTTGTCTACATTTATTTTATACCTGTAAATGTAGCTTTTAAATCAATAATATTGAAGCATATCTCTGTACCTTTTCTTAATGGTCGCCCTGAATACGTCAATAATGCGTTTGTTTAAGATTGTTAAGAGTCTTGTCCTCTTGTGTTGGAAGGGGACCCGCATTCCACTGAAGGATTTTGAGATATTGGAAGTCGTTCTTATAAGAACGATTAGACGGCGTTCTGCATCAATCGGCAATGAGCCATTATGTAAGTTCCGAGAAAAATATGTTTAAATCTTTTTTTTTACATTTTAAACTCTAGCAAGAGCTATTTAATTATCTCTGACTTCATAATCACTTATATGATAATATTATATATACTGATTCGTACTGTATGAGTAAAAACAATTTGTATTTATTTCAACGATCAATATATCATTACTGCTCTTAGACGTAATAAGAATGTCATAGTAGTTCTGCGTCAATCAGTAAAGCGCCGCAAGAGGGCGTTTATACTGTTGATGGGATATTTTATTATGTATCAATCAGCCGAGCGTCAAGGTAATACGTATAAACTGTTGATGTAAAATATTGTATCATAATATTAATGTTTGTATGCACAATACACTCATTATTGATATGTATTTATATATTGTTTTGTTTTGTAATACTTCATACATATTACATTATGAAATGTGCGTGTTAAATGAATAATGTTTTCTAAATAAATCAAATTTATTCATACAATTACAGCACATACGAAAAAAACACCACAAAAAAAAGAAGACATGCTGTAACAATATTGTGAAATCAAATTTTTTATTCCTTAGAGCAAAAAGATCGATAGATATCCTTGAGCTTGCACACTAAATTTTTATTTTGAACTATAATACGTTTTTAAAAGACATATATATATATATATATATATATATATATATATATATATATATATATGACTAATAATATGCTTATGTAACAGTAAACAACATTTAAAATAAGTGGAAAAACAGTAAACAATAAAAATAATGTATATCCTACTTTTAATATGGATTATTCACATTGGAAGTTTATGTATATTAAAATTATCATGGAACAAATTTAAACAAAAATTATACACTTTTCTTTTCACAAAAAAAAAAGAGAAGAATTTTACTAACTGATGAACAGTGGATCCCCTGATTTTTTATCTTTATGTTTATAAAATAGGAGTATATGGACTTCATATATTATTCACGTAATAAATAAAACTCTTATATACCTGCAGTGAGACAGAAAATGCCTTTCCATGTTCATGGTAGTTCTTATGAACCATATCTGTAATTTTCTGAGCTCTGGATGTCATAATATTAAAAAAAAATTACACTGACTTGACAATCTTCACTTTTTATTGTAACGTCATATCAACAATACTCAATTATGCATCAACAATATAAGAGCGGAAACATTAGGCGCTAAGCTGCATGATGAAAAATTTAGTTTAGTATTTTTGAAGATCTAGTTTCATAGCTGTTTGTTGCAAAACACAGAATCTCTCATAGGACTGATGGCGTTTACATTTATATATATTTAAAGATTTGGCGCTGTAAGTGTGCGTACACTTACTTCATGAGCCAGTGTAACAGATGACATCAAAATGTCAATTTTTTTACAATGACGTTTAGCTGATTGTTACTTAATATCGTCCGATTATACTTAATAGTTTGTTGATTGTAGTATTTGTAGATCATTTTTCCGCAGAACGTTGCCCAATGTTCACTACTTGGAGGTAGATCTACCTTGCATCGCTTATTATTATTATTATTATTATTATTATACTAATATTATCCTGTGAAAAATTGAGTTGAGCCAGGATAAATTTGACAATATCGTTGCAGGGACATTTTTCTAGAGTAACTCATGCTTCAATTAGGAGTCAATAACCAATCACGTTTCAATGAATTTTGTTTTACAACCAATGACAGTCGTGTTTCACCTCGATATTTATCGAATCCTGTTTACCAAAATAAAGAAAGTTCCTCCTTTTTAATATCTTGAACAAGCGAGCATCATTTTGCAGTGACTGCCTCTCGAACAAATACGTTGAATAGGCCTATAGCAAATAATGAATAGATACCTTCGAACTACACATTTGATAATTGTATGTTCAATAATAGTGTTTTTAAATAATGATTTTACTGAGTTCGTTCCTAAAAAAAATTAATAACCTATAATGTTGGTATATGTATGTATATGGTTTGATGTGTTTCATTTTTACTCCACTAGGGTGCATTCTTACAATATTGCGATCGTATTTGGAAATAAAATACTATGATCTAGTTGGAGTGGATTAACATATGAAGCATAACAAACATTTCTCATTTGTTTTCAAACATCGCCGTTTAAAGTAAATATATACATATTTTAAAATAACTATATTTAAATAATGATTTGTGAGTAAACAGTTTAATTTTATTCGTTAAGTAGTCCTAACAAATGCCACTCTATTTCCAAATCCTCTAGATAAATTGGAAACCATTCGTGGAATTACTTACGATTAAGTCCCGTATTTTAAAATTTCTTTTTAAAAACCATGAACGTGTGTTAGTATATTTTATGTTTCGATTAGAAAAAAGTCTTCCATTATGTATGCACAAAATCGTTATTAATCGTTAACAGAATCGTTATTAATTTGTGAGCAAATTTAACGTATTCTTCTCTAAATAAACACTCACGAAATTTATAATATTTACCTTAAGTGTTTTATGAAATTTCATATACTAATTCGGATTGATTTACATGCCACTAAGATGGCATAAAACTCAAAGAAAGAGAAATTCTCCTGAGAAATACTTTAAAATACATATATAACATGAGCTCAGTATTAGAAACTTGTATCAAATTCGAATGAATACATACCTCCCACAGTATGCGGTAAGCACCAACATTAATCAGAATGGGAAACATTGAAAGAAATTTTACTAAAGACAGCAACAGAGGCTCTTGGTACAAGAACAAAGAGACAAAATAGAAGAGGTTTAGTTATTTAGAATGATGATATTGCAGATAAAATTAAATGTAAGAAGGAAGCTTAGGCCTATATGAAATACTTAAATGATAGGTCACACGAAAACTTAATGAACTATAAAAGACTATCAGCAATTGCCAAACGAGAAGTTCGCAAGATCCAACGCCAAACATGGGAAACATTTATTAGCAATAATATAGAATATGATGTTAATGGACAACAAGTCAAAGCGTATAAAATATTAAAAGAATTAAATAAATCTGTTAAAGATAACTTAAACATAAATCCCATCCCAATGACTAAATGGTTAAATTACTATGAGCAGCTTTGGACTGCCACAACTAATATAACACAACATACTTCCAGTGATTATGATGTAGATCCTATCACCTTGGATGTGTTGAACTTCGCGTTATACAAATGCAAACTACGGAAGACACCAGGATCAGATAATATTAACACAGAATTATTAAAATATGCTTCGATCCGATTCTTAAACAAATTTTTAGATCTTATTAATATATGTTAGAAGACTGGCTGTGTACCAGATGAATGGAATAACTCGTTAGTTGTATCAATTCATAAAAAAGGAAACAAAAATGATATTAATAATTATAGAGGAATTTGTCTGCTAAATGCTGCCTATAAAATTTATGCAAAAATAATTACCAACAGATTAAACACAATTTCTGACGCAATTATCCTAGAAGAACAAAATGGTTTCAGACCCAACAGATCCTGTATAGATAGTGTCTTTACGTTAGCACAAATCATAGAAAAAGATAGAGAATTTAATATACCAACTTTTATGATATTCATTGATTATCATAAAGCCTTCGACACAGTAAACAGAATAAAATTATGGGATATCTTACATAATGCAGGAATACCCAAGTATTTAATTCAAGCGATTCAAAGCATGTATCATAACACACGAATTCGATAAAAAATAAATAATCAAATCAGCAAATCAGATAGACTAATATCCCAAGGTGTAAAACAAGGCTGTCCACTTTCCCCTCTTCTATTCTATTTCATTTATATATTAATGAAATCATAAAATTATGGCAAAACCAATCACAATCACACTTTATGATTGATGGTCGACCCCTCAACACATTAATGTATGCAGATGATCAAGTAATATTGGCTACTTCTGAAGATCACCTACAAAGAGCAGTACATAGATTGTCAAATATAACCCAAGATTATAATTTACAAATTTCGGTGAGTAAGACAAAAACTATGGCGTTTCAAGGGAAAATACCGATACGAACTAAAATTGTTATTAACAACAATATAATAGAACAAGTTAATAACTTTACTTATCTTGGCTGCAATCTTTCCTACGACACATGTAAAGACATAGACATAAAATTGGTCAAATTTCAAAAACTTATAGGAACAATAAAAAGCATTCTTTTCCGAAAAGTACGTCCAGATACAATTCTAAAATTTTATAAAACAATGACTCTTCCAACTCTACTTTATGGTTCTGAAACCTGGACTCTTACTACAGGTAAATTAAATAGGATAGTAGCTGCAGAAATGAAGTTATTAAGACCTTTAGCGGGTTATACGCTTTATGATCACATACGTAATGAAGATATCCGCAAAGTTCTCAACACACCAGCAATAACTGAAATCATTCAAAAATATCAAAATAATTGGCATGAACACCTTCTGAGAATGCCAAACAATAGACTACCTCTGAACTACAGACCCACAGGGCGAAGACACCCAGGAAGACCTAAGAAGAGATGGGGGGATCAATTTCTTTCCTGAAGCGGAACAGGCCAATGGCCTAATCCATGACTGCCATTGATGATGATGATGACTAATTGAAGACATATTTTGGTTTATTTATTATTATAGGACCTAAATACAAGGTTCCAAGTGAAGACCTTTATGTTAATATCACATAAGTTAAACTTTTTAAATAACCACTAATATCATTTTTCTTAATTTCAATAATAAAAATAAACTGAAAACTTTTATATAACTCACATTTAAACAGACACGGGTCTGGATATGATTATTCTGAAATTTCAGATCATTGGATCATTTATAGGCGTAAATATAGAAAACTTTATGTTTAAAATTATACTCGTTTACTTATTAAGGCCTGTACAATTTTATAGGTTGTTATTAATCGATTGATCTATTATTGAAATTTTATATAGGGAAAAGTTCGCGTAATGTGAACCCTTCTGTTTGAGTGGACCCTGTAAATATCTTCTGTAATTGGCGCTCCCTTCGTACAGAAAATATTTTCACTTCTTTCTATTAGAAATGGAATTAGAAACAAATAATAGTATAAATTTCTTGGATTTATCAATAAAACATATTGATAATAAGTTTGAGTTTGGTATCTTTCACAAACCACCTCATACTGATACCACTATCCATAGTTCTTCTCTTCACACATATACTCATAAGATGGCAGCCTTTAATAGTTACATTCATAGACTTTTAAATATCCCTCTTTCACCCTTGGAATATAATAATGAATTGAATATTATTAAACAATTAGCCATTAATAATAACTACGACCCTAAAATTATAGAGTATTTAATTAAGAAAGTTCATTACAAAAAAGCAATTAACAAAGTTTTTCCTTTACCCAAAGAAAACATAAAGAAATATGTCGTAATGTCATACATAAGCCCACTTTCAAATAAAATATCTAAACATTTTAAAAAGTTGAACATTAATGTGACATTTAAAACTAATAAAACTTTACAAAATAATAAAAAACAATAAAACCAAAATAAAAAAAGAAAAATTATCAGGTGTATATAAATTGAAGTGTGGCACATGTGACAATGTCTATATAGGACAAACTGGTAGACCTTTTATCTCTCGGATAAAGGAACACATGAGAGCATATAACAGAAATTTAGAATATTCAAAATATGCTAACCACCTATTCCAATTTAATCATTGTTTCGATCCAAATTTTGAAATTTTACATGTTTGTGATAAGGGTAAGAAGTTAGATCTTTTGGTGGCTGTATAAATTAATACATTTAAAAGTAGTAACAAACTGTTAAATTCTCAACTTGATTTGAATGAATCTCCTTTCTTAAATTAAAAAAAAATAAATAAATATTGTTGTATTGTTGCTTAGATCAGTTGGAACACAATTCATAATTTGTTAACATGTCTGAAAAAGGCACAGTGTACCGAAACAGCTGTCACTGAATTATATAATAAATATGAAAATCAAATAAAACTACGTTTTATTTTTATTTAGTTAATAAATATGGATTTTCATCAAGTAAACACCAACTCAATTGATTATAGTTATTTTTTAATATTTATATATTTAATGTAAACGGCAATGTTTGAAAACAAATGAGAAGCGATTGGTACGCTTCATTTACTTCTTTTGTTCATCACTGCAACCAGATCATATTATTTATTGCCAGAGGATCGCTATATTGTAAGAATGTACCCTAGTGGAGAAATTTATAACCAACATTATAGGTATTAATTAATTTCTGATGTCCTATGATGTACGTATGTCAATTATATTTTTCTGCAACGTCATTTCCTGGAAAATAATTCGTTTAAGAAAGTGCAAACAATGTTTTTCTTTTTTTTGTGGTATAATCAATTGCTGCAAATGTGTTTATATTATCTCCCGCATGCGCTATCTGCTGACATTCATGCACTATATATACAATCTGGTAGCCGTATTTCTCATTCTTAGAGAGTCAGTCACTGCAAAATAATGCTATGATCTATTCAGAATGTTAAATAGGAGGAGCTTTCTTTAATATGATAAACTTCACTTGATAAATTCGAGGCGAAACACGACTGTGATTGGTTGTAAATAAAAAATCATTGAAATGTGATTGGTCATTGACTACCATTTGGGGCATGAATTAAATAGTCAAAATCCTAAATATTTTCTAGTTCTGCATAGGTAATAAAAGTGATTAGAGTGGTACAATAATTAGATTAGAAGTAGGAAAGTGGATTGAGCTTCGTGACAGCAGTAAAGAGAGAACGTGTTTCATAAAACAAAAGTTTTTTAACATGCAGATTACTCGCACTTGTGAGAATACAAATTTGAAAAGTTAATTTGCCAGTTAAATTTTTTCCCTACACCCAGCAGCTCTTACCTTAATATGATAATAAAAGTGAGTCAGGAATGTCCAACATCTTTTGCAACGCTTCATTTCATCCACTTTTAAGTAACTACCACTTGAAATTTAATGACAATGAGATAGCAAGATATTCAGAGCATAAAAATATCACAAAACATAAACAAAACCACGTTCTTAGGCCTATGTATAAATCTAGTTAGTATTAAAATTATACTCAAAATCATAATGTTAGAGCAAGTACATTTTTTTTGTAATATGTCCACCGCTGTGAACTCGAGATAACATCGTTACCTCAGGCCCTGCGGGCCCGGGATTGATCTCCGATTGAGACAATTTTCCTGGATGAAGTTTTTCCAAGGTTTTTCCTCACATATAGAGAATTGTTGGAAAACGTTAAAACCCAATTATTCCCCCGAATACCATTTGGCTATTTTAATCATCCTATCATATTCACCTTTTTAGCATGAAAATATGAATAAATGATATGTATTATCTTAAATATTCGTGTTTTCTTGGAAGTCACCCTAATGTTAAGCTGATTACTCATCCGTGGAGGCCCTCCATGTCCTTGTATGATCAAAAAGGATATAAGTGATCAAGTGTTTAAAATCGTTACTTTGCAGATCACCTCCATGTAGGGTCCAGGAGGTGAAAAGTACCTTGAAGTGAGAGGCTACACCACGAAAAAAAAGTAAAATTCATTACTTTATTATTACACTAAATGTGTGTCATCCCGCGCACACAAGCTTCTCATCAGTCTGTGAATGTGGGTATGGAGAAGCTAATACCCTAAGTAAGCTGAATAAATGCTTCATTTGCTATTTGTTCCTGACTATTACACGGCTAGTATCTACGTCAGTGCGATGCATCAATAGTGCTACTATGACTGGAGGTAAACATTCCGCTGTTTCGTATAATATATACTGACACATTAGTAAACATAATATAATATTGCTTAAACTTGAAGTAGTAGATGGATAATGGGTATGAAAGTTATTTTTTTGCACTATTAGGGGCGAATTTGTCTAATTTCATGAAAAAATGAGAGGTTCTAAGAACTGCAAATACATATGATTGAATGCTTAGCAATGGCTGACTCATGAAGGTAGTTTCAATTAGGAGAATTAGGCCTATTGCTAATGGGTGATTTATTTGGGTAAAGATTTGTATTCCAGTAACAGCATTGTAGCTTTAACGATACAAATCTAATTGCACGATATTCTTAAATAGATTAAGCAAATTGGTCGGATATATTATTGATTATATGTACAGTAGACACTATTGACAGTATTATTAAAGGAATTATTTATATATAACATCAATTACAATCCAGTACAATTACTGCGACAAGAGCGATGCCATAGGATAGTAATGTTGATTTATTTACTGTTATTGAAACCTGTTTAAATTTTGCCAATTTGAAATTTTGAAGTTTTTATAAGTAACATTGTAATACAGATAATATTACGCTGTTTACCTAAAAGTAAGCCGCGATTTTTATAAAAAATCACCTGCAAAAGCTTATCTTTATTTCTCGTGACAGTTCTTAATGATAATGTTAACACTAGTAACTAAGTTTGTAATGACAACACCAATGACATTGACTAAGGCAATATAAATGTTTTAGGTGTCATATTCTTTAATAATAATAACAATGTAAGTCTAATAAAAATAATAATGATGTTGACGACGATAAGATGATGATGATGATAATAATAATAATAATAGTAATAATAATAATAACAATAATAATGACAATACTTATAATTATGATAATAATAATGATAATACTTATAATTATGATGATAATAATAATAATAATCAGATGAGGAAAGAGACAAAACTAAGATTACATAACATCACATCAAAAACTGCTCTAAAATACGGAAGTGAAATTTGGATTTTAAATAAAAGAAACTCTCATAAACTTCAAGTAAGCCAAATGCGCTTCTTACGATCATTGTTAGGAGTTAATAGACAGGATCACCAAAGGAACACTATTATCAGAGGAAAACTTTGAGTAACAAGTTTAAATGAAGATATACAAAGATACCAACAAGAATGGAAAATACCAAAACATCGGTGGAAAGATCAAGACCATCTTCGCTAGTTTTACCGTACAGGCCACATGACCTAAAACGAATTTGTTCATGATGATGATAATAATAATAATGATAATGCTTATAATTATAATTATGATTATTACAATAATAATAATAATAGTAATAATAATAATATTAATAACGATAATTATGATAATGTTGATATTGATAATGATAATAATAATAATATTATTAATAATAATAATATAATAATAATAATAATAGTAATATAATAATGATAATAGGCCAATCATAAAATTATAACAATAATTATAATTACAATAATAATATGGATTTATTTAACTGGCAGAGTTAGGACTTTTCTTCCACACAACTATGTGAAGAAATATTATATAAAATTATATTATGTAGAACAATAATGAATATGAATAGATATATACTAATTAGACTGATCAACTTTTATAAGATTCATGATGTGTTCCGTTGAGGTATTATTCAAAATTAAAATATAAAATTATGGAATATTCACCTGAAAGGTCCGTCTCCTCAACTTAATTAATTATTTAACTGTAGCGCTTTCGGGACTTGTCCCAATCATCGGCAATTTTGAATCCTGCCGATGATGGGACAAGTCCCGAAAGCGCTACAGTCAATAATTAATTAAGTTGAGGAGACGGACCTTTCAGGTAGTCTTGGTGGAAAGGCCCTGCGGCTAGCCAAGTTAATGACAAGCGGTGAGCGATTCCTTTTGGTTCTCCAGGATGTCCAAGAAAGGAGAACCCCGGGTTCCTGCTTAAGCATTTGCCCCGGTGTGATTTAGAGATGATTAGATACCGGTATAATAATAAAAAATAACGAATAACCAGCATTCCAACCTGCATGGTAGCGGAAATGTGTTCCGACTTGTTTAATTTCGTGATTTTTGAATATGGCGCTTGTGGCCGTCAGCCAATCAGAGGCTGGTGATTTTTTAAAGTGTGAATGTTCGTGTTATTTTGGTAGGATATCGTGATCGAATGATATCCAAGGTGTTCTTAACGATTGTTTTAAGCTAACGCTTAAATATTATTAGTTTAGTTTAATTTAAAATTGTTGTTATCGCGAATAATGTGTTAGCCATTCGCGTGGCTGTTTGGGGATGCCACGCCCCTTTTTTGAAATTGTGTTATTTTGTTCGATTAGTAATGTTTAATTATATTATTTCTTTTCTGAGATATATTGAATGTTACTTGAATGCGTTTGATGTATTTTCGATTAAGTTCAATTATTTAAATGCCTAAAAAGCAGTAGTGTCTCTAAGCCAATCAGGAGGCTGTGTGAGATCGCCACGCCTATTTCGTGGACTTGTAAAATTTTTCGTTTAGATTCTTGTCGCGAAGTTTGCACATTAGCAGCCCAAAGCCGATCCAGGGAAGCCCGCACCCTCTGATGGAGAAAAGTAAGACCGAAATGAAATCTTTCCCATTCTCTTTACCCGGCTCAGTGAAGATTGGGAGTAGCCTAAAATTTACTGGTGGGAACCAGGGGACCACTCCGGCATTCGCCTTCACGCTAAGGAAACCACCAGAAACCTTTAGCAGAGTAGTTATCTGAAAAAGAATTGATAATTATATTTATGTAAGATTTTCTAATACTGTTCTATGACACATGATGATGCCCATCGGCCATCCGTTGTGCCACGTGCCATGGATGTGAAATTTTTAAGATTAGAGGTGTAATTTTGTTAAATAGCCCATTAATTTTGAATTTAGAATAGTTTTGGGATTAATATTAATTGGTGGAATCAAAGGGCCTACTCCGATATTTATCTTAGAGCTAAGGGAACCACCGTAACCTTAGCAGAGTAGGTTTGAAGTTAGTGAGAATGATCGAAATATGGCCAAATCGGTCGGGCCTTCCAGCTTTTAGAGGTGATTAGCTGGTTTTTCACCTGTTTGTAATTAATTCAGGACGGTTCTTATAGGCGAATAGCCGTCAAAATCACCTGTCATGTCATTAATAGGGAATGTATGTCAGGTGTTTATAATCTTCAGTTATCCTCCAACCATTGAGTCTATTATGATCCCAAGATGGTTCAATGAAGATGGATTTCATACGTGAACGTTCTACTAAAATCTTATTTATGATCTTGCCAAGAAAATGGTCTACTGATTGCCACGTGTTGAACGTAGGGCAGTGGTAGTTGCATAGGCAGGAATCTTTATCTAATCGATCTTTTGTCTGAGTCCTTTTATTTAATTTAGGCTCAATGTTTGTCTGAGTTTCTTTGCTTTGAATTATCTCAGTATCAGTTTGCGTTTCTTGATCAGTGATGTATATAACATGTTACTGATCGTCGACGATTTCCTCCTCTGGCTGAGAGGGAACCGGGTTTCGTTTCTGAGAGTTGAACTCAGGTTCTTTGCAATTAGTAACTCCAGTTTTCCTTGAGTTTCTGTTTTTCCTATTTTTTGCTCTCAGGTCGAGGAGCGGCTGGCTCAACTCTAGCTGGAGCTGTTTGTCTTTCCACAGCAGGAGCAGATGGCTCGACTGGAACTGTTTCAGACCGTTGAGTTGCAGTTTGAGCTGCACGACAATAGAGCTCTATTTTAACTCTGTAATAATAGTCTTCTTATTTTTAGAACCTCGCAGACTGTGGAATCATCCACCAAGACTGCCATGAACATTGGCAACGGGCCTTTGGTCCTTCCGGATGTCATATTGACTACCTTTAGGTCTTCTTGGATCAATGATGGATCCACATGGGAGTCTATTCCTTTAATCACGATCTTTTTGGTTGCGATGTGATTTTTTTTGGTACCTTCGCAGTAAGGTATCTGACGCCGCTGCAGGAGCTGAACGTATTTGTTGTGGGCCGACAGTGAAGCTAGCCTGACCCTATTTCCTACCCTGGTAACCTCACAAGTTAATGTGAGAGGGTGGTGATTATTGAACACTCTGTTCACAGCTGCCAATTCGGTAGAAAATTCTCCACGGATGAGCAGGGAAGGAGGTTTGGTTACGCTTTCGCGCTGGTTCGGTGTCCCTGAACCTCCGGTGGCCCCCTCGCTGATTTGCGGAGATGCCACCGGAGGTAGAGCGGCAGTCAATTTAGAACCTTTTTTTCCGTCAGTTGCTGCTGGCGATTTAGATGTCGGTGAGACTTGTTCGATTAATTCGTCAGCCGTTGCTGCCGTATTTGAGATCGAGGTTTTACCATTTTCATGTTATTACGCGTGCGAGTCGCGATTGGGGGCGTCTTTGATGACTTGCCTGATGATTTGCCATTCCTACCCATGTTGGAGTGTTCTTTGGATATATGGTAACGGGAATTTTTGGTTAACCGGTATGGAATTGCCCTGTCAAAGACCCTGGTATCGGGGCCGAGCCTGGGGCCGGACGAGATAAGGCCTAGTGCCTTTTTAGGAATAGGTACTAACCGTGATAAATGTGTAGGATAGAACACTCAACCTGAAAAAGAAGCTGTCGGGACTCGTTTTGCTCTAGCCGCGCATGCGCAGGCAGTTTTTTAGTAGCGGGAGTCGTTTCTCCAGCTCGGTGCCGATGAGACGACTATGCTGCTAGATACGCCACTGTAGACTCCCATCCGCTGCTGCCAGGAGACCTCTCTCTACCGCTGCTGACGCTCGATCTCTCTGGTCTCCGACCTTTCAGGTGAATATTCCATAATTTTATATTTTAATTTTCAATTAGACAGAAATTAAGATGAATAAATACTATCATTAGAGAAAAATTATATTATCAATGAATCTGCTGAAAGATCAGCTACAAAAGAAAGATATTTGCTTTAAAATAAGATAATCTCTGGCAGCTCCTAATGTCTTATGGGAGAAAATTCCAGAGTGTAGCAGTGGGTAGACCTACAGTAATGTAATTAGAATAACGGTAAGATCTGTGATATGGAATGTCAAATAGCAGACACTGGAGCGATCATGTATGAGATCAAAGCGAGAACATACATATCTTGATGTGGAAGTACATAAAATTCGCCGACAGATTTTAAAAAATGTGTAATTACGAATATTGAATACAGAAAAATGTTCATAGTCTTTTACTCCTCACATTCTCTAGTAGTTATATATTTTGATTTCCACTTTCGAGTTTTCTGCTACGACTTATATTAGGGTGTGGGTTACGTGATAATATTCTCATTGATTTTGCAATCAAGAATATATTTTTTGCTTTAAGTCTTTTTACTTACCTTCATATTAAAATAAGAAATCTAATAAAAATGCAAAGGAACATCATTTTTGTACTGGACAACCCTTGTAGGTACGAGTGGTATAACAGAATGGTGGGGATATAGCATTAGTTACAAAAGTTTTCAACAGAACGACAGCATTGTAATCAGAGGTTCGTAATAATACCGCGAGAGGGAACTAGGTTGCTTCCTTCCACGTATTTGCTTGGCCCTATTCCGTTTATTTAACGACCTAACCTCATTTATGTTTGTATATGCATATTTTTATAGTCAAAAACTTTATTACGAACACAAGGCAAAAGAAAGAAAACACTGAAAAAAAGAGAGAAATCCCAAGGCTTTATTTTAGTTTAAAACCAAGTCCATTTTGTGTGTTGAATAATATACGTACTCGATGCTAGAGGGAATTTCGGGTTGGAAGGGAAATTACACGAAGAGGAAGTACATGATGTGTTAGAATATTCTAACGACTAAAGTTGGGTAATATCTAGATATAACTAACGCATTAATGTCTCTAGACGCCACTTCTTAAGCTTGTTTTCGAAGCAAAGAATATCACATTACAGAATTGCGTTTAGGGCACTGAGATTGTCGTATACTCCTTTCGTAATATTACTTACTTGTAACTACCTAAAAAAATGAAACTATTCATTTTTATTTTAATTGTACCTGTATCCTTGTGTAGCTCTAATCATACTGCGTGTTCTTTCGTATTAATTTTACTTGTATCCTTATGTAGCTCTAATGATACTGCATGTACTTTCGTATTAATTTTACATGTATCCTTATGTAGCTATAATCATACTAATGGACTTTCATATATTAATTTAACTATATCCTCACTGTGCACTGGCACTCTACCTTTGAGCTACCCAGGCATTCATAAACACACACACACTTTTCTCACTTTAAACCTGTCAACCCATTATAGCGAACATCATTCAAATCACAGTGAGTGTTGCTTCTACCAAGAATACGTTATGGTGGGAAATGAAAGAGGGACATGGAAACTTCTTGTAGGAAAAGCAGAATAAAATCACCCAATAGATTGATTAAGAATAAGGCGGGAGAATAACATTAACCGTGATTTGAGGGAAGTAGATTATACAGAGGATGATTGGAAAACATTAGCTCAGGATAGGGTTTTGTGAGAGCTTATGTACGCGCGGTCATGAACCTATGGGTTTGATAGTGCCAGTGTTAGTTGTGTAAACATATCATTGCAATATATAGGTGTTGGTCTACTTTGAATTCCTATTTGTGCTGGTTGTGTGGAAAAAAATCTATTTTTTTAAATTATGAATATTCCAGAATACAGCGTTTCTCCTTTCTTCAACCCAAAGTGATTTGTCGTCAGAGGTTCCTGTCTAGAGCATCTTCTTCCCTCAGATCTCTAGCTTCCATACTTCTCCTCACTCCATTCATCCAACGTTCTCTAGGTCTGCCTCTTCCACATCTTCCATTAAGGATCTTCTTTGGTATTCTCTCTTCTTCCATTCTTATGAGGCCGTCCATAACATTTCAAACGTTTTTCTTCTATTTTTTACAATATGTTTTTTCAACTTGCATAATTTCCCTTATTGTGGCTATTTCTGACCTTATCCCTTCTTGAAATTCTTGTCGATCGCCTCCAAAATCCATTTCTACTGCTAACAGCTTATTGGCTTCTTTCTACTTACTGTCCAGGTTTTGGACCCATATAATAAAATGCTTTGTAACTGAACTTAAAATATAGTTTTCTTCGTTGTGTATATTATAAAATATATTTGGCATTAACTCTGCCATAATAAATAAAACAACGTTATTATAATTATTATGCAACTGGTCATGTTAATATTATCATATTAGAGCTAAATTATTGCATTAATACTAGGATAATACATTTTTAATGAGACAATGTATGAAATTGTTTTACTGCAGGCATAGGGGATAGAATAATTAGTACAATTATTTGCATGTAGAATGATATGCACAATATGCTTTGTTCTAATATTTGCGAATAATTCACAAATGAAAACCATATTAATAAGTAATATGTACCGTACATAGCCCAAGCTTAAGGAAGTAAACATAATAATACAGGACCAATAGCGGCGCATGCCTGAATGTTTTTAGAATTTTCATTGGTTCTTCTCCTCTACCACCAAACTCGTGGTAAAGTCTACAATTTACTAACCCTATGGTTTATGGAACCTGTATGTTTCAATGACATATTCTCTGGTTCGTACCCTCAGCCATGTGATTCCAGTTCATATCTCCGAGATCCAGTATCCAGTTCACAAGATCCAATTGCCTAGTAAAGCTGCAACCATAGCATGAAAATGCTATGATTGCAGTGAAGGACCTGCCTTCGGGCAGAATTACTATGGATGGATGGATATGTAGTCTTCTCCATTTATCTCCTATTCGTCTCTCTTTAATCCAAACATTTTCCTAACAACTTTGTTCTTAAATACTCATAATATTTTCTCTTCCCATAAAGTAAGATATCATGTTTCGCATCCTTTCTCCCAGTTTCGTTAAAAAAAATCCTTGTGCAGAATCTTGTGTTACCACACTTCGATTATTGTGACATTATATATAATGATCTAAACTATGACTTGTCGCAGAGACTGCAGCGTGTTCATAATGCTTGCGTTCGATTCATTTTCAATATCCGCCGTTATGACCATATTTCCGAACACTTTAATAACCTCTCTTGGCTCCGTCTTACTGACAGACGTAAATTGCACTCTTTCACTACTTTTCAAGCTTCTGAATTCCTACATCCCTACTTACCTGGCGTCTAGATTTGAGAAGTTATCCTCTTACCACAATATTGACACTAGATCACAAGATAGCAGTCTGCTAACAATTCCTCTTCATAGCACTTCCTCCTATTCTACTTCCTTCACAGTAGCCTCTGCCCGCTCCTGGAATCTCCTTCCTCAAGATATCAGGGGTTGCCGCACACTTGGTACCTTTAAGTCACGCTTATACAGTTACCTGTTGTCTAATAATTAATTTTTCTCTATTTATTTAATTTTATACTATGTCATTAATCTTTTCCTGTTTGTTTTTATATATATATATTGTACATATATATTTAATTCGTTAAATTTAGAGTAAATCAAAATACATTATAAATATTAATTGTATTGTATTCATAACTTGTAATCGTTTATATTTATATATATATATATATTGTAATTTAGATTTAAGACTATTTTTTGTTTGTATTTTTTTTAAACCTGGTTGAGTGGTAGACAAGGCCTTAAGGCCTTAACTCTGCCAGGTAAAATAAAGCTATTATTATTATTATTATTATTATTATTATTATTATTATTATTATTATTATTATTATTATTATATAACTGGAAGATCATGTTAATAATCAAGTGCTGAAACTTATGATTCACGCACTATTTTCTGGTGGTTGGGGACCGCTACTTATTTTTCGTCTTATACCTCAAGGGCTATCTCTCCCTCTACATTCCAACCCTTAGTATAGACCTGAAAGTAAACGCCTAATCTAGATAAATAAATACATAAATAAATATAAGAATTTAACCACATCCTATCATAGTTCGCGCAATATAAATGTTCGGGACTGTGACGTCATTTTTGTACTTTGAGAAAGATGTGAATTGGTATTAATAACTGACATAAAAATATGTACTGAAGAGAGATGGGCAAACAGGCGAATGGAGAAAACTACACGACAGTGAACTCCTGTTACAGTATCTTTATGAGAAATCAGACATAATAAGAACAATTAAATCTCATAGATTGCGATGGTTAGGGCATTTAGAACTAATGGAAGTGAAAGAGGGCTATCGTAACTGCTTTTATAGAAAAGTCAGAAGAAAAGTATCCAGTTGGTGGTGGGATAATAATATTAACCATGGTTTAAAGGAAGCAAATTATACAGCGAAATGATAGAAAAAAACATCTCATCATGAGAATGTAAGGAGAGCTTATATTCGTGCGGACTTGAACCTCTGGATTCGATAATGTGAGTGAGTTAGTTATTTATATAATTTGATGAGCTTTTGTAGAGATTCTGTTTTTTTGTATTTTTTATAATGATTCTATTTTATAAAAAAATAAGTTCTTATATTTCAAAATAAAAATTGTCATTGTCAGGTAGTGGAGAAAAAAAAAAAACAATATAAGTTTGAAGGCCGCATCCTCGTTTTCCAGCCAAAGGATGCTCCATGTGGTAGTGACAAATACGGACATTATGTGCAAAAGGTATAGGCCTAGATCTACAATATATATATATATATATATATATATATATATATATATATATATATATATATATATATATATATGTACACTAGCTAATACCCGGCGTGCGCTGCTACGCCTAAATAAATTAAAATTAATGCGCTTTTATGTTTAATTGAATAAGTAAAAGGAAAAATAATTATAAATTTATATTTTTTAGATACCCCATGCTGATTACCCGGCATTGTCCGGGAATCTACTTATCCCCGATCTCTTGACAGAAATGAGCTGAAATACTAAGATTAATTTGTTTTATGTTTAGTTAATTAGGTAACATAGGATATCACATCACTCCATGTCATATACCATCTTCACTTGTCGCAACTGGAATTCCCTACCACAAAAAATAAGGGGCTGCCGGACATTGGCAACTTTTAAAATAAATCTAAGTTTATATTTGCTCTAACCTCGACGTCATCATTACCCAGTGTAAGGTATATATATATATATATATATATATATATATTAATTGGTGTTTCTCGTATAATTTATCATATTTATACTATTATTATAATTACTATCATTATTATTATATTATTATCATTATATTATTATTATTATTATTATTATTATTATTATTATTATTATTATCATCGTAAGTATTGTTATTGTTATTATCGTATAAAATGTTGTTTGTACATGAAATTCACATTGCTACATTTAATGTATCTTTAACTGTTTATAATTAGTATAGTGTATATGTATATTTGTCAAATATTTATTTGTATTTGTGCTGGTTAAGTGGAAGAGAAGGCCTTATGACCTTAACTCTGCATGAATAAATAAAATATTATTATTATTATCCCTATTTTTAATAATATTAATATATTCTATATTAATTTACAATCCAACTATTGCTTGAGGACAAACAAGAAATACCTTAGTCACTTAGTTAGGACCGGCGGCGTTCGAACTCGGTACTTCGTGAAAACGAGTTACAAACGCTACCGCCCGAGTGAACTTGCTTGCTTTACCAATACTGTGTATTCATTAAACTGGATATTGCTTAGCATTAACTTAAATTGGACAAAGTATAGTTAGCATGCCTTGTTAGTTCAAACTCAGGACTTTTATAACATGTGACAATACTGCGATGTTCATGATATGCTTGATGCGCTATTCATTTGTTAGCCATTAGCATGAGCAAATATTGTTATTTAACTTGCCAACAATTCAACAAGCTGTCGTTTTGTTTTCCATGACCGCTATGACATCAGAGCTGCCAACACAAACCTCGGGCACAACTTTAGGCTATACAACAAAACTACTCTCCCATTCATCTGACTCTCCTTTCCACAAATACACAGACCGATTAGAAAAAAAGCACCATATGCATTATGTGAAAAAGAACAAAAACACGCAAGTTTACATCAGAGGACCAATATCTAATTTGTTTTTTGTTCTTTAACATCTAAGGTCAGAAAACATGTTTAATTAAAAAATATAGGTCAATTATGAATTTCAAATCCAGCATTTGGCTTAATGACTGAGGATAACCGGGAACAGCATCAGGAACAGGCTGATATGAACCTTGGTTTTGAACCAGGGACTCCCGCGTATAAGTCATAAACGTTACAGTCAATTCGCTCTAAAAATGTCATGTACTTAAATAAATATGTATTATTTAATTCACTGTTTTACAAGGTGAAAATTTACTTACACAAATAGGGCCTATACATGTTTCTAGAAAGGTGGGAATCTTAACCTCCTACTATAGGGATCACTTAATACCTGTAGTGGGATGACTTTGCATTTATCTTATAATTTTTGTAGTGGAATGTTTTGTGATTAGTTATTAAATAAATATATAATTGAATTCTCATAGCGACCGACTATGTTAGATGAAATTGGAGAGAGAATGTCCAAGATTTACAGTCTATTTATTGAAAGAACAAAGTTACTTAAGGTTATCCAGAATTATCTATATCCGCTAGGCCAATGTATGGGCATTTTTCAATGTAACCCCTGTACTTTTCGAGCTTCTGGTTACGCACTCGGCGAATAGTAACCCATTTAAAATTTTCGTACCACTTCAGCAGAACACCTGTACTTTTTATGTACAGGGACGACTATAGTACGTATGTGTAAGAGTTTGTGTAATGTACAGTACACAGTTGAAGTGTATGAAAGCATTAGGTATTTAATACTCAGCACATTATATCATGAAGGATTGTATTATAACTTACCTTCATTTGGATGCTGAGCAGGTGTTTAGTTCTGAGTCTGACGGACACACTTGAAGATTTTAATCATCACCCTTACCTCACAGTGAACTACGAAACATTAAAATAGGCCGATAAAGTAACTAAACTGAATAAGAAGAGCTAATTTAATTACCGTAAAACACAAAATATTTATCATCAAATTGAATACGCCTGCATAAAACTAATTTGTGGCCACTTGCTATATCAGCGGAATTAAGTGTCCTGACATCAATTATCTGATCAAAATTAATTTTTCTATTTGTTAAAATATAGTCAATTACTGACTCCTGTGATCTACTATTATGGAAGGTGTATTTATATTTCATTGGATGATAAAAAAATAAGCACATGTGAAATGAAAATCTTAAATACTATTCAGGGGAAAACATTATTTGATAAAATACACAACACAGAAATTAGGGACAAATGTCATGTTCAAGACATAACCAAATTTATTATAAATAGACGAAAATATTGGAAGGTTCATATAGAAAGAATGGAAGAAAACCAACTTGCAAAAAGAGCTAAAGAAGATAGACCAATGGACGGGAGAAGAACAATAGGAATACCAGCCAAGAGATGGACAGACAGCGAATGCACATCCAGTACATTTTCCTCCGAGGAGTGATTTTGGAAATAAACAGGATGAAAATTCTACAGATTATGTTTAAGAATAAGAAGAAGAAGAAGAAGGCGCATGAAATAATCTACAGATGTGAGTGACATCATTGACTGTTCCTAAATTTTCAGATAGTAAGCCATTGTATCGCTTACAATTCCTCGTGCCCCCCTTCGTCCCTTGCTTTCATTCTTCTCGTCTGTGTACTATTTATGTGAGGAATGATGATGATGAAGAGAAGGGAGAAGGTGAAACCCGATGTTGGCATACAGTCTAACTCCTGTTCAAAACCAGCAAGGAGACCGCCAGACTCAACGTCTTCATCCAAGGAACGAATCGCTATGGAGAGTAAGTCTACCTCAAATGCTTTTCAACATATGTATGGTGAAGGAATTTAGAATTAAATAGAGGCATCTGGTATATTATCTAGGGAATAAATATTGCACCATTCCTAGCCCTGAAAATGAAAATTTTACAATTCAAATTTCCAAATCTGCCGGAAATCGAACTCGGGCCGCTAATCAGCAGGCAGGCATGCTACCACCTAAGCTAGTGCGGCAATATCCCTAATATTAAAATATTTTTTAGAAAGTTCATGTTTTCTTAGAATAATTTCATTATAGAATGAAGCTTTTGATGGATTTTTATGAAAATTTTGTCTGCAATTTTATACGGGGACCATTTTACATATTATTTTATTACGTAAACATAATTTTATTTTCTAGTAACAACCTTGTTTACCTTTCTAAAAATAATTTTAAATGTGAAATGCTAGTCGCAGAACCAAGTGCATTAGAGGTTGAAATGGCGATAGAAAAATTGAAGATTTATAAAGCATCAGATTCAGATGATATCCCAGCAAAATCAAGGGGAGAAAAATCGGTTGCTTAGTATGATTTGGGAAAAAAGAAACTCTTCCAGATGAATGGAAAGAATCGATTATCGTACCAATTTACAAGAAGGGGGATAAAACTGATTGCAACAACTACAGAGGCATCTCATTTACTTTCAACTTCGTACAAAATTCTAGCAGATATATTAGTAAGCAGACTTACTCCCTTTATTGATGACATTCTAGGAGATCATCAATGTGGATTTGGAAGAAACAGGTCTACAGCAGATCGGATACTTAGTATAAGACAGATTTTAGAAAAGGAATGGGAATATAATGGTACTATATATCAACTAGGCTATACGTAGACTTAAAAAGGCTTACGATTCAATTAAGATTGAGAAGTTATATAGTATCCTTCCAGAATTCGGAATTCCTAAAAAGTTAGACTTATACGAATGGCACAAAGAGTAGGGTGCGTGTAAGCAAACAGTTTTCGGATACTTTTGAAATTTACAATGGCTTGAAGTAAGGAGGCGCACCATCTCCTCTGCTATTAAATTTTGTACTAGAGAATGCCATTAAATCTTTAGAGGATAAAGAAGGCCTACAACTCTATGGTATTAATAAGCTGTTAGTTTATGCTGATGATGTTCTATTGAGGAATAGCGAGGAGATATTAAAGGCCAACACGCACACACTATTGAGTAACACTAAGAGATCCTGGATGTAAATATCAATAAAATTAAATATTTGGTAGCACGTAGAAGTATATTACATACTGTTGATGGACAGCTAATGACAAATGAAGGAAAGTTTGAGGAAGTGGCTGAATTCAAATACCTCGGAACATTAATCACAAATAGGAATGAGGTACACAAAGAAATTAAACATAGGCTGAATTCTATTATGCATTACAGGGACTCTTGACATTCCAACTTCTTTAAAAAAAATGTTAAAACTGAAAATATATAAAACTATTATTCAACCAGTTATATTATATGAATGTGAAACATGGACTCTTACTTTAAGGGAAGAAAAGCTATTACGAGGAGAATAAAGTACTTGTGAAAATGTTTCCACCAAAGAGAGATGAACAGATAGGTGAATGGAGAAGACTTACGTGGCAGTGAACTGCATGGCCAATATAAGAAGCCAGATATAGGCCTAATAAGAAGATTTAAGTCTCGTAGACTGCGATGGGTCAGGACATGTGGCTCGAATGGGGAATGCAATATGTGCGTGGAAGCTTCTTATAAGAAAACCAGAGAGAAAACGCCCGGTTGGTGTACCAAGAATGAGGTGGGAGGATAACATTAACTATGACTTGAAGGAAGTAGATTATACAGGGAATGACTGGAAAACATTAGCTCAGGATAAGGATGTATGGAGAGATTATGTCCGCGCGGTCATGAATCTACGGGTTCGATAGTGCCAGTGAGATAATTAGTTAAAATGAAAAAAAATCACTTAGTAGAGAAATCCCTGTGTTAAATAATGCACAAAGAGTTGTTGAAAATCCAAATAAATTGAAGCAAATGTATTCAGTCTCTCATGCGATTACAATACACTTCAATTAACAATAACAATATAGGGTCGGGAATCCTTTTAATCCAGTTGCCAAGCTGTAGCTGTTCAAGTCGCCACGGAGAAGACATTTTTTATGGAATTTTAGCCAGTATAGGACCGGTTTCCACCAAGCATCATGAAGATTTTTGCTAGCTGCAATAAATAGAGACTTACGTTGAGAGAACGAGCTATAAATGCTGGGAGACATAACATACGGACCATGTATCACGCTATGCAGACTGTATGATTGTTCATCTTTGTAATTTACACACATGGATGTGAGGCCAGCAAACGTCTGATAGAAGACTTGTAGGCCTGTAATGCTGTGAAGTTGTGTGTTTCAGGAGTTTTATATAGTCCATTTATGCTTGGAAATTAATGATGAATTATGAATGAAAAAGGGTATTTGGAGGATTCTAGAAAAAAAAAAATAAACAGAGGGAAAGCATCCAGTAAGTAAACTAAGTGTTATGTGGGAACTTTGAGGGAGGTGATTTAGAAAGGAATGGTTGGAAAATATTAGGGATAGGCCTATTCATAGTAATTCTGTCCGAGGGCAGGTCGTTCACTGCAATCATAGCATTTTCATGATATGCTTTGCAGTTTTACTAGAGGATTATAGGTGTGGTAGCTTCCAGTTTCTTTCCACACCGGCGAAGGATGATGATGATGGCCGGATGATTTTCGGGGGCCTTTGGGCCCTAAGCTTCTTGACATTTGTCTTAAAGGTGAGGAAAAACCCCGAAAAAAATCCTCACCCAGTAGCCTGTCCCGACCGGGAATCGAACCCGGGCACGCTGCGTGACAAGGCAGCACGTTACCTCGAGACCACAGCGGTGGACATTAGGGATATATGGAGAGCTTATATTTGTGGTCATAGTACCAGTGAGTTAGATAGGTATCCATGTCTCTAATTTTTATCGCTCACTTATGTTAATATCGGCAGCGGTGGGCTAGTGGTTATGTTCCTTGCCTCTGGTCCTGAGGGTCGCGGGTTCAAACCCGGCCGGGATCGATGGATTTTTTAGGATGGAAAAACCCAAGAAGTAAGTCCTCCGGGAGGGTCTTTAAGCCGTGAGTCCCGAGTCTGAAGATTTTCAGGCTCGTAAAAGATCCTTAAGTCGCGGGTTCAAACCCGGCCGGGGTCGATGGATTTTTTAGGATGGAAAAACCCAAGAAGTAAGTCCTCCGGGAGGGTCTTTAAGCCGTGGGTCCCGAGTCTGAAGATTTTCAGGCTCGTAAAAGATCCTTAAGCCTGAATAAAGAGGTCTCTATGCAAAATTTACCGATCTCAATCATCCTAGTAATACCTTAGTTACTTGCCAGATGTCTCATTGGGTCGGTATTTTGATTGCATACCATTCATAATATATTTAAGGAAATAAGCGTAACAAAATTAACATGGTGTAGTAGCTCTTAAGACAGGAAAGTTTAAGAACCAATATTGGGCTGTTACGCAATTGTAGATGTAGTAGAAATATATTAATCGACTTTTGTTGGGATCGAACCGAGGAACCTGGATTGAGAGGCTGACGCGATACTTATAGAATGATGGATAGGAAACATGTGAAGAAAGCACATATTAACGAAATATTTTTAACAATTCTTAAGACAAGTAGATTGAGTAATATAGAATATAGATAGCAATGTAAGTCAAGGCAAGATAGATGTACCGTACACAAGATGTGTGGATTGATTAATATTTAAACAGACACTAAGAGGCGCCATGTCTTGATCTGCATATCTAGGAGGCGGTGACAATGCTAATGCCGCTCTCTTGGGTTTAGGTTTTTCTGCAACCAGATAATAGGATTTGTAGCGAATCAATAATACATAGCAGACAAATGCAGTGTGTTACACCAACACTATTACTCTTTTGTGCCGTCGCTTCTTATCTTCTACATGGGACAATTTCTCACAAGAACTACCCACGCTGTGAAACACTGTGAATAAATGTAATTGGTTATTACGTACTAGAAAATAACTTGTCAAAAATGTAATAGCATATTACGATGCGAGGTTGGGAAATGGTTTTTACCGAAGCGAGGAAAATGTTTAAAAATCGAGCGATAGCGAGGTTTTCAATTTCCGGGATTCTGTAAAACACTTCACAAACGTGTGTTGTACATTATTTTTTGCGCGATAGTGTTTTGAAAATAATAAATAATAAAAAATAATAACATCTTTGTTGGAAATATTTGCGTTCATTATAAACAACTGACTAACGTTAACAGTGTGGGTAATGTTTATTGTTGAAATTACAGGAGGCCGTGGCATGAATAAGTTATAAAATGGCGGCAAGTAGGTATTTATTGTTTTATATTGTTTCAAATAAAGTTCACTTGTTAGAGAGTCAGTATTTCGGGTAAGTTATTTTGGTGGCCTTTTTGTATTTATATTTACTGTTTTATTCTTATTATTAGTTTGTACCTTTCGAAGAATACGATTTTTTACTTAGCGGTTTAGTTCGGTTTATATTTTTTTAGTTTATGTAGTTTACATAAAACATTACATTTTCATTGTAAAAATATTGATCTTCAATCATAATTCATTTAAAATGCAGTGATTTGTTTCGTATAATGTATATTAACACTACCTTTTGGACATTTTTTGTATATACATTGTACGTAGTATATATAGAGAGCAGTGGTTTTACTTCTCACACGAGGTTTGTAATATGCAATATTATAGTATAGTTATTTTATTACAGTATAGTTATTTAAGTTGACAACCCCGAAATGTAGGAAGTTGAACTTTCAGTCATTGTCGCCATTGCTGTAAGTACGACAAAACGCACTATGGCGCAAAAAATATAATTTTAATACATTTCAGATATTTGAAAATAGACGCATTTGTTGATGTTTTAAAATGCTGTTTTATTAGAAATACTAGATTACTTCAATATATATTTCAGCCGGGTTATCAGCTGTGCGTGACGGCGGACTTTATTATTATTTATAATCCGAAATTTATAAACCATATTTCACCTAAGGTATATTAAGGTTGTAGTTTATGTCAAAGTTGTGATACATTATATAATTTTATCTAAAACTAAAGCTTTTTATTAACCTTATTTATAAAGACATTACGAAGTTTGTAGTTCTTTTCTGTCAAAAGCACTTCCATAATAGGTGATTTGTAAACAGGCGGTGTTATTTAGAAGTCAGCGATTTCAAACATTTCATTCCAGAACAAAGGTCAATCCAAGATAATAATTGTGGAATGCAGGCTTTCACGGCCGGTAATCATAATGTTAAATGATTCCGGGCTATGTGGACGTGGTCTATAACTTGTATTCCTTCCAGACGTTTCTCCCTCAACTGCGGAGGGCATATTCAGTGGCGAGTGCTTCTAGTTGATGTTACCTTGTTGTAGACTGGGCTGTAAGTGAGTCTACGACAAGGTAACATGAACTAGAAGCACTTGCCACTGAAGATGCCCTCCGCAGTTGAGGGAGAAACATCGGGAAGAAATACCAGTTATAGACCACGGCCACATAGCCCGGAATCTTTTAACATTATTATTGAAGATATCAGGGGTTGCCGCACACTTGGTACCTTTAAGTCACGCTTATACAGTTACCTGTTGTCTAATAATTAATTTTTCTCTATTTATTTAATTTTATACTATGTCATTAATCTTTTCCTGTTTTTTTATATATATTGTACATATTATATATTTAATTCGTTAAATTTAGAGTAAATCAAAATACATTATAAATATTAATTGTACTGTATTCATAACTTGTAATCGTTTATATATATATATATATATATATATATATATATTGTAATTTAGATTTAAGACTATTTTTTGTTTGTATTTTTTTTAAACCTGGTTGAGTGGTAGACAAGGCCTTAAGGCCTTAACTCTGCCAGGTAAAATAAAGCTATTATTATTATTATTATTATTATTATTATTATTATTATTATTATTATTATTATTAATGTTAAACACTTTGGCTGCTAATACCACAATCACAATTTTCATTCTCTCTGATGTGGAGTGTCTGGAGGTATTACCCAAATTTTCCGTGACGCAATGTGAAATTGTGTTAGTATGAAATTTGAAACAATTTGTTTTCATTTTATTCTGTCATAAATAGTCGGAAAGAGCAGCTGTCATGTTAATGTGTCTATAGTATTATAACCTCACTATGATGGTTGTCTAGCGGCTCGCTTTGTTTCCCTGCAGCTGTTGTATATAATTAAATACAAAGATGCCGACTACCGCCACTATAATAATTCTGCACGTTAACCATTGTCAAGCATTGTCAAGTCGTAGTTTGGGAGCCCCTGGTCTAAATCTATGGAATTAATGAATGAGATTAATTCAACTGTGTACCCCTGTACTAGTCCTACTTTATCGAATGTCCATTTACCATATTTGTTAATCATGTTGTTCTTAAATAACTATCTTTCTTTAAAATTCATCGGAGAACATATTGTTTAAACAACTCACCTCATAGGATTCATGCTTCCATGATATCGCGATTTCAAACATAGTCATGTTCATCGTCAGCCATAACTCATAGTGACTATGTTTGAAATCTCGATATCATGGAAGCATGAATCCTATGAGGTGAGTTGTTTAAACAATATGTTCTCCGATGGATTTTAATGATTATACCTCATAATGTTTACTTCCCAACATTAATTAAATATAATAACTATCTTTATGTTTCTAGTTTTGTACATTCAAACAATAGACGATCTATCGTTTGTTCTGAGTTTCCGCATGTACACAAGGGGCTGTATTTAATTTTAAAACGATAGTAATAATGTTCATTTTCCCGTGCTTTGTTAAGAAAGTAGTTATTTTTCCAGTTAAAGGTAAGTTTAATTACAATCTTTCCTTCACACTAGATAAAAAGGATTTTGTCATTACACCTTTTGTAGTGTTTACCAATTCATTTTCCCAATTATTGATTGCAATTCACTTAAAACTACAACCATGTGCAATCATGTGCAGTGGTGAACTGACTTATGTCGAACCCTGTATATTTATGTAAAATATCAGATAAACTACTGATCTTCGTCAATTCTATCTGTGTGAACCTTTTAGTGTTTAATTTTATCTTTAAATAAATGTTTTTAAATTCATTTTCCCACTTATTGATTGCAATTCACTTAAAACTACAACCATGTGCAATCATGTGCAGTGGTGAACTGACTTATGTCGAACCTGTATATTTATGTAAAAGATCAGATAAAAAACTACTGATGTTCATCAATTCTATCTGTGTGAACCTTTTAGTGTTTAATTCTATCTTTAAATAAATGTTATGATATTCTAGATTGTATAGTTTTCTCTGATTTCTAGAAGCAACAATATTATTTCTTACTTAACAATGCTCTTGAACAACTCAGGTCATTAGCGTCGGAGTTTAAATCTGGGCGTGAAAGAGTCTACAAATTCTGATTTATACCTTATATATCGTTTAAATATTATTTTTCCTCGATTAATTAAAAGAATACATTTCTTAAGCGTTCGCGTTTTGTGTAGTTGTTGTATATTGGCCTAACTAGCTATCAGACTGGCTCTATAGAACCCGTTGGTTCATGGACGCGTCGACATAAGCTCTCCATATATCTCTATCCATAGCTAATGTTTTCTAATCATCCCTTGTATAATCTACTTCTCTCAAATCATGGCGAATGTTATTTTCCCACCTCATTCTTGGTCTACCAACAGGTGTATGTTAGCCTATCAGCTATAATTTCTGCTGCATATGATATCGGTCTCATCTCTATTTTGTAAACTATTTTACTTTCACCTATCAAATTCTAAGATTTACAAATTTTATTTTATTGTTTTCTTAAGATATAATTATTTTTACATTTATTAATATTTAATTTATATTAATTTAAATAGGAAAGTTAAGTGCAGGGAACATTAAAACAACTAAATAGAGCAATTTGTGGTGTCTCTTAGATAGCTAGAAGAAATTTATTTGTGGCGTTTGTCAATTTGTCTCTGGAAGGAACATTAGAGCTTAAGATAGCTGGTACCTAATTCAGCAAATCTAATTTCTAACATAACTCACTGGAGCCTGAGGTTTTAGTAGAACGGCGCTATCTTCCCTGATAAGTTACTGCAGCCCAAACAATTCCTCTCCATTATTGAATACCTCTTGTCGAGCGACAAATGAAATGCGGGTCTTGAGCGTCCCTCGTGGGTCTTTACTCCGAGGAATCGGGACGTATTTCCTAGACCCCAGCCACGGGGACGTTTACTTCCCTGTACATTCTCAAGGAAAATGCTATCTTTAAATTGAGTTACAAGATTGAAGAAATATCAACTAATTAAAAATAAAAGGTTTAGAACTTCATATACGTATTGGAACCTGGAAGTTATTTCTCTGGGTTTCCAATTTACGATTGTTTACTATTTCTACTTCTTCTATAGTCATTCGTACCTTAAAACAGAACAGTACTAGAATTTAAAGTAATTCAACGATTAAATTATTAAATTAGGAGATTTATTTTTTATTATTAAAATATGTATTATTAAAAGTTATAAATAGATATTCTATAAGTTGTTGAAGAAAGAATGCTGAAATGGTTTGGCCATGTAAAGAGAATGTCAGATGACAGGATACCTAAGATGATACTAAATTTTGAAAAAAGAAAGGGGAGACCAAAAGTACAGTGGATTCACGGAGTGCGTAGGAGTATGGCGTCGAGAGGATTAATAGAGAGTGATGCAGATAATAGGGATTTATGGAAGAGTAAAATTTACAATGGGTTGTAGGAAAACTACTGAATTGTAGTGAAATTCGTAATAAAGAAGAAGAATTATTAAAAGCGATCATCGTCAAAAGAACAAAAAAGAAAATTAGCTAAAATTAATTTGAAAAAATAGTCAGCCAATGGGTTAGTGATCAAAGCTTCTGACTACAGTTCATAGCGTCATGGGTTCATTTCTCGGTCAGACCGCAGGTATTTTTTTAAAGAGAATTATTCCATTGGCCTCCCATGGTATGGATTTAGGTTAAGTTTAAATTTAAGGATTCTCCTGGCTCTTCGTTATCATTCATCGCCTATTTTATCATCGGGGTAACGTAATTCTGCTTTCCAGGCGCCACAACTTAAGAATTGGATTGCAATTCCGCCAATTCCTGGAGAGAATACCAGAACTGTCATAAAGACAACCTAAAGACATTTGTTTTTTCTCAAAGTTATCAGAGTAGATGATGCGTCACTCTTAAAAATAAGACAATTACACAGAAGATTATGGTTGCAAAAAAAAATTATCTTATTTTTTAGTATATACTCTTAAATATATAGAGCCTACTTGTAATTTGTGCTGGTTGAATGGAAGAGAAGGCTTCATGGCCTTAACTCTGCCAGAATAAATAAAACATTATTATTAAATAATATTGAAACTTAAAGAACTAATAGAAACGTGGAGAGTTTCGGAAAATGAAGGAAATTAAGTTACGGATATAAGAAAACTTCAAATTTTAAGGAACTTCAAGAGATCTGAGCAAATATCTAGCTCTGTTAGAATTTCGGTTATTAAAGAAGCTTCAGGGAGAAATAATAACTTGAAAAAAAAATTCAGGAGCTTCGGTCCCTCCCACTGCACTGGTCTGATAACTACCATGTTCATATCTGTATCCGGCCTGGATCCGATACTTTTTTCCAGGGCGCAAAACTCCTGAATATGATTTATTTCAGTAGAGAAGCAAAACTATATTATAGGTTTATGACAGAGAAAAAAACCTCTTTCTATAAATGGGAGTCCACCGAGTAAGATTTTAGACAATTTCACGCTCAGCTTATAGTCGTCTACTGTAGAGTTACGGAGTTAAGGGAAATGCGGGAACGAAAAAAAACTTCAATTTGGAATAAACTTCGGAGTGGAACCATTTTCAGAATTAACTCTTTAAAACTAGTAATCTTTTATAATAAAATAAATATTCTCAACTCGTGTCGAACTCAGGCTCGGGTCGAGGGATGGGATGAGATGAGATGGAACCCCTTTATATAGAGGTCTGTGAATGACAAGGGTGCCGGCAGACCACGCCTGACGCACCATCATGGGGACAGATGAATTAAAAGAAACGAAATGAATGAAATGCGTATGGAGAAATGGTGGACTGCAATTGTGGCGGGAGAAAACCCCGAGAAAAATCTTTCCAAGTTCCGGTTCGTCCACTACGAAACCCACTTGGAGTAACCGAGACTCGATCTAGGAACCCCAGCGGTGAAAGGCGAGCGTCTAACCGCTTATATTCAACTTGATTAATTTTTTTTATTAAAATCAGTTTATTATAAGATATTTTAATATTGTGTAAGCTTTTTAGAAATATAGTGTATTTCTGTTATTATCTTTGTAGCGTGTTTGAATCCTATTCACAAATAGATTAAATTTAGTAGCCCAAAAGTAACAGAATTTTGTGAATTGTGGGAAGTTTGAAAAATATTCTGAATGGACAGTTTTGCACGAATATAAAATAAATTTATTTAAAAAAAAATTTCTATTCCTAAAATAAAAAAAGTAAAAGTATGGAACTGCACTGTCACGACGTGCAGATCTCGGGACTTGGGCTGGTTCGAACCATGGGAGGAGGGAAAGACATTTTCTCATGGAATTTCGGACAGTTTGAATCTACTGCCCATCCATCACCGCGAGGAATTTGGTTAAATAATTTACAATAAGTACCGGCTCCAGGTTAAAAAACCAGCTATAACGACTGGGGACACGATATGTTGACCACATCACCACTATACTAGCTGGATGATCGTCCACCTCCATGATTAACATATGTGGATGTGAGGCCAGCAGCCGGTTTGTAGGCTAAGAATATATTTAAGTTAGGTTACGTCATGAGTTATTATTATTATTATTATTATTATTATTATTATTATTATTATTATTATTTCCACCGCTGTGGTCTCGGGGTAGCGTCACTGTCTCTTACGCAGTGGATGCGAGTTCGATCCCCGATCAGGACAAGTTTCCTTTGACATTTTTTTTCGGAGTTTTTCCTCATCTGTAAGACAGATATCATAAAGGCCTAAACGATCCCCGAATATCATCGGATCATCCTAATCATCATAATATTCGCCATGTTTAGTATAAATTTGTGTATGAATGTTGTGTTTCACTTCATGTTGTGTAAGAGATTGTGACAATGAGTTCATCACTCATTCGGGCAGCCCCTCCATGCCCTTGTGCGGTCAAAGTATGCGTGTGATCCATATTTTAAAAAACCCCTCCCGACATGTCATTCCTCTTTAAGGTTCGAGTGGTGTGTGGTAAGTAAAAAGCACCTATAATGTGACAGGTTAAATTAAGGGCTAACTGTACAATCTATGGCAAGTCTTTTTCAATTCCTTCATAAACTCCTTAAATTGCATTAGGTTAGCTTTTAGGTTGGTCTTTCTCAGGTTAGAGTACTTAAATTGCGTTAGATTAGCTATTAGATTCGTTAAATATTGTGTATATGTTGACTGCATCCCGTGATTCCATAGTGTAAAGCACTTCGCGTTTGTTGACGCATGCGCATGGTGTATGATTGGAACTTAGAAAAAAAATCGCGTCACAAGTTTTAAAGCATATCCAAATTAAGTTAACGGAATGGAATTATTATCATTATTATTATTATTATTATTATTATTATTATTATTATTATTATTATTATTATTATTATTATTATTATTATGGAACTACAGTAATTAAATTTTGGTAATCTCGTGAAGACGAACTACGAAGATATATATGAGTATGAAAGTTTTCTTGGGTTTTCCGCGTTTTGGATTCAAGTTCGGCCTTTGGCCACTGATTCCGACGTTTCGGCATAATCCCATATGCCATTATCTAGAAATGATAAGTTCGAGTCACAGGTTTAGGTCTTATATAATAAAATACAAAGAGTTTTCGCTGTGGTCAGTTTCCGAAGACGTACACCCATCCAAGGTTTAGTTCTTATATAGCTAAATAGCTACATAAGAATAACTACATAAGAAATAAACCTTGGAAACCTCGGAAACGGACCACAGCGAAAACTATATGTATTTCATTATATAAGACCTAAACCTGTGACTCGAACTTATCATTCCTAGATAAAGGCATGTGGGATCATGCCGAAACGTCGGAATCAGTGGCCAGAGGCCGAACTTGAATCCAAGACGCGGAAAACCCAAGAAAACTTTCATATTCATACTTATATCCGCGAAAATCAGCAATATAATATATATATATATATATATATATGAGATAGACTGCGTGAATGACAACCAGATTAAATAATAATACCTAAAATAGTTAATTTTTAACTATGCTTGGAATAACCTCTCAGAATTACGAACCTGACCTATATACTTGAATTAAATAATACGCTATATTAACTGTATACTTTATTAAAACATCAAAATTATATTTTTCTAAAAAAGTATTTCAAAGTAAAATATAATTATATTTAAACAAATTAATTAAAATTGAATTGGAAAATTTCCTCCCACGCTTCCAATCATTATTTTAACATAGGCCTATGTTTTAGACATTTATTTTGCTCCTCTCAAAGCAATTGATCATTTGAAACTTTTAGTGAAAATATTATTGGATTAGTGATGGCAAACACTTTTTTAAGTTATCCATTCGGTTCAAATAATTTTGTCCATTTCACGTGAAATACCTAAAATAACTGAAATTATTTCCTCGATTACATGAAAAAAGTTATTTATTCTATTTTTGTTGATTTTTATTATTTTCGTGATCTTTTCAGTTCCGATAATTTTGTAAATTTTAAGAGTAGTATTTTTTATTACATTTTTGTGAATACAATTTCACAATGTCGTGAAATTTGAGTCTATTATATTCTGTCAGCATCGTGGCGTAGTTGGTTAAGGCAATACGCTACAAACCTGAAGATCGAGGGTTCGAGTTCCGGTGCGGCCAGGAATTCTAAACTGACCCAAACCTTCTGAAGGCACCATAGCTCGGGTTCGACTCAGCCTGAAACGGAAATTAATACAAGACGCTTGTTCTGGGAGTAAAGGCGGTCGTCACGCACTGCTGACAACCCGGCCAACCGAGAGTGCAGATTGTTTAGAAAAAGTGGGAACCTTAACCTCCTACTGACCCATGGGTCTCATATGACCGTAGTGGGATCATTTTACCTATATTCTGTCAGTTTCGAAGATTACCTAAATTTTGTGAAGTTTAAAACATGAATCCGTCAATTTACTAAATTAACTAGAAGGTAATTTCGTTGGAATAAACTTGGAGGAAGAACGAGCGTTACTGTAAGTGTATTTAGTTTTGGAAGCGACGGTGCCGGTCTCTGGTGTGTTAAAGAAGAAAACTCGCACGGGGAATTACCGTCATTAATTCAACAGTGGCAAGGCCGAAGGCAGCAGCAAAGAAGCACGAGAGAAAGGATCCCATTAACAATTGAACAGCGTCCTCCCTTCCACTTCACGATCGCCTACATTCAAGTGCTCCCCCCAAATATCCTACACTAAGATGTTCCACACGAGAGCTAGAAGTTACAATGTTCTCGCTATACTTAGACCTATCAACTGACTTATTTGTTCAATACTTACATTGAAAACTCTTTTATTTCAAGTAAAACATTTTAAATTTAAATAGTTTTTATCTTTAATTTACAGGGTGTACATTGATTTTATTATATTGGAACGAGCTATCGGAGGGTATTTTTCTCCTTGTTTTCTCTTAATAAAACAATACAGATGATCGTGTAAAACTCCAGAATTAGTTTATTTAATTCTATAAACTCTCGATAACACTTCACTCACAAATTCATACAATAATTAATCTTGTTTATAAGTTTACCTATCACACATTTATCTTCAGTCTCTAAGGAGTCCACTTGCCACAGTTTATTCGGACCAGTACTCACTGTATAGCTGTCACATCATAGGCCTACCTGACTCCTTCCGACCATAACAACTGCTTATAAGGGCGGAGATGGACATTTCTCGGTTTCCGATCGAGACTCATTCAGTATGGAAGCTACTGGCATCGAATCTTCCCGACAAGGAAAGTGGAAGCTTAGAGAAATCTTCGGAAAAGAAGTAAAGACGCATCGATCGTTAGCGCGGGTCTTTCGACTCACGATTCATCGACTCAGGAATCTATTTCATCCAATACGAGACAACTATCCTCGCCATCACACGCGAAATTCAAACGCTGTTATTATCATTCTCTATATAACAGCTTAACGAAAATGAATGACGATCTCATATCCGTCTTTAACTGGTCTTCAAGTATCGGTCTAAATCTAATTCCTAACAAGTAACAAGTAATTCTAATGGAACAACAAAGACTGCTTACAAACTTTGACATATCTACACTTCCAAACATTACTATAAATAATATGATTATCCCTTATTCTTCTTCAGTAATAGATCTTGGACTACATCTAGACTCAAATACGGCAAACACAAGTGAAACACATATGTAAAAAGACTGTCTTCATCTTACATTATCTTAGACGTTTAAAAAATTTTCTCCCAGTTTCGTTAAAACAAATCCTTGTGCAGAATCTTGTGTTACCACACTTCGATTATTGTGACATTATATATAATGATCTAAACCATGACTTGTCGCAAAGACTGCAGCGTGTTCATAATGCTTGCGTTCGATTCACTTTAATAACCTCTCTTGGCTCCGTCTTACTGACAGACGTAAATTGCACTCTCTTTCACTACTTTTCACGCTTCTGAATTCCTACATTCCTACTTACCTGGCGTCCAGATTTGAGAAGTTATCCTCTTACCACAATATTGACACTAGGTCACAAGATAACAGTCTGCTAACAATTCCTCTTCATAGCACTTCCTCTTATTCTACTTCCTTCACAGTAGCCTCTGTCCGCTCCTGGAATTTCCATCCTCAAGATATCAGGGGTTGCCGCACACTTGGCACCTTTAAGTCACGCTTATACAGTTACCTGTTATCTAATAATTACTTTTTCTTTGTTTATTTAAATTTATACTATGTCATTAATAATCTTTTTCTCGTTTTTATATATCTTGTACATATTATATATTTAATTCGTTAAATTTAGAGTAAATCAAAATACATTATAAATATTAATTGTATTGTATTTATAACATGTAGGCGTTTATGTATATTGTAATTTAGATGTAAGACTATTTTTTTGTATTTTTTAAAACCTGGTTGAGTGGCAGACAAGGCCTTAAGGCCTTAACTCTGCCAGGCAAAATAAAGCTATTATTATTTTATTATTATTATTATTATTATTATTATAATGCGTCACAATTTCTCCAGTGAAAAGCTGAAACGTGTATTTCTATGTGAGAAACAACATGAGGGGATATAATGTTTTTAGTAAACATCACAGAAGTATAATTAAAATTTAAAATCGAATATTTGAACAACACATACACAAGTACCGTATTAACAAACTACAGATTGGCTGCAAATAAAATGCAGTGCTAATACATCCATATCTTAACTGTATATCACCCACTATGAAGACTCGTGTTCTCCTCTTCTACTTGTTTCACCAATCAGCGTTAACACCCATAGGCCTTTATGAAGATATCAAGGAGAATTTAAGCAAACGCTGTCCAGCTTGGGGAACAGCGCATGAGCAGTGTGACTGCATTTTGTTCGCTGCTAAGCTATAACTCACTGACTCTATGGAACTACTAGGGGTTGTATTACAAGCGTAGTACTACGTGGCGACCCTATTGTTCGTTGCACAAGGTGTACCTGCGACGCATGTCTTCATACACACGCCCTACAAGACCTGGTGTGCGCTTAATAATTTCTGCTGCCGCCGATCTAATGCAAAAAGATCTACCTCCAACTCGACAGCTGTAGTACAACCCCTAGAAGTATATAATGTGTATTCTGAAACACAAGGCATGATATCAGCCAAATGTGTTTCGATCTTCAAACTTATTTTAAAACGAAATGGTATGTTTCCGGACATGGGTTCCTTATCAAAACTTTATCTACTAAGTTCCCTCTACATCCCCTAGAAGTCTGTAATACTTATTCTGATACACCCTGTACATGAGGCGAACGCCTTCGCATGGTTGGGTAAGGTAATACACTAAATCGAGGTTCAGGATTTTTAAACTGGCCTAAATCTCCCGACTCACTATGGAGCTGGAGACGACATTCTCTAACGAAACTTGAGTAACAGACTACGTTCTGGGGGTAAAATCGGCCGTCATGTAGGGATGAAAAACCCGGCAGACATCTCGTGCCGACAGTTTAAAATGATGGGAACCTTAATCTCCTTTTCAAGGGGCTGAAGTGGAATCACTTTAATTTTAAGAATCCCTTAAGGTAAATTTATTTGTAACATTATGGGCTTCAATCCAATAATAGTGGAAACATTAAATTTTTTGTCTGTTCTCCACGATATTTGTTCACACAAAAAGTTATGAAAAATGTCAAATACAAATGTGGATGATTATAATTGTTTACAATTTCTACTAAACTTCGTCCCGCGTCGTAGCTGAGTGGTTAAAGCGAGATGCCATGGCCAGGGCTACGGGACTTACGCTGGTTTGGGTCTCCATGGGGGAAGACATTTTTTGATGGAATTTCGGCCAGTATGGGACCGGTGCCCACGCAGCAACGTGAGGCATTTGGGTAGCTACAATAAGTAGCAGCTCCAGGTTGAGAAAACCAGCTACAACGGCTGGGGAACCCGATATGGTGATCACATGTCAACCCTACAGTGGTGGATAATCATCTACCTCTGTGTTTTAAACATGTGGATGTGAGGCCAGCAGCCGGATGATAGGCCAAGGGCCTTCTAGGCCTTTCACGCCAAAGAGTTTTTTCTACTTAACTTTTTGAGATAATTCTTCAAAAGAGGAAGGATAGTGTCTTGAATTATCCATTGAGAAGTAGCACAGAATTGCTCTTATGTGTGACATAAATGCCAGTTCGGTCCAGTATTCCTGTTCTATCTTTGCAAGATAATGAAGGGGGAATTATTAAATAGACATTCCCAGGATCTGAAGCCTGCTGTAATGACAGTGGTTGTATGACATCTGACACCTTTTCCTTCCATCTCCAACATTTTACCGGTATTGATCTTCATCTTCGCCGGTTCTGTTGCTATTAGACAACTATTCTTCCCAGATCTCTCTTTATAAATATCATTATTTTAACTGATTATTCGTGTCTATATATATATATATATATATATATATATATATATATATATATAAACGAATGTATGTATGTCTGTTTGTCAGTTATGCGCTGCCATACCGTTCATCTGATTGTGATTGGTCCTTTTGCAAAATATTGAGGCGTTTTGAGAAGGTTTCAGGCTATAAGAGAGTCATAATACTCAATCCCTTCACCCTAACAAATCACCCTTTGCAGTAAAAAACTTGTTTTTTTAACTTTTTGTTGCTTAAATGGCTTACGCTGCCTAAATCATAATATATATATATATATATATATATAAATTAATGTACACAGAATTGAATATTTCAAAACAATCTACAAAAAAGTCCGCGACAGCAGATATCTATTTTGTACGGATAACTCATAATAATAATTTTTATCTTTCTGCTCATTGATGCCAAGAAGATCAGGGTCACTAAATTCGCAAGCGTAGCAGCGCATGACTGATATTCTTTTATGGAGAAATCTCAATAACCATTTTTGTCTTTGAGCTCATTTATTACCAAGAAGATCGGGATAGGTAGATTCCCGGACAACGCCGATTAATCAGCACGGGGTATCTAAAAATAATTACGATATGAATTTATAATTGTTTTTCTTATTACTTATTCAACTAAATATAAAAACACATTAAATTTATTTAGGCATAGCAGCGCACGCCGTGTATTAGCTAGTAAATAATAGAAAAGGCTTCACCTTTTTTTAATTTTATTTATATACAGAATTTTAATGTTTACACATCTTTCTGTGCCTCAAGTTTTATTTTTCTTCTCCACTCGTCTCTGTCCATCCAATCCATGTCCTCCAGTCCCCTTGCTCTCATTCCAGTTCTTATTTCCTGCATCCACGAGTTTCGAGGTCTTCCTCTCCTCCTTCTTCCAGGTGGACACCATTGCAATGTTTTCCTGAGTAATCCTTCTTCTTGCATTCGTCGTACATGCCCATACCAATTTAATTGCTTATACTGTATATAATCTACTATTGAATAACCAATATTCATTTTTTCTCTTATGACAGTGTTTCTTATTTTGTCTAATTTTGAACATCTTGCTGCTCACCTCAAGAAATCCATTTCCATCGACATAAGTTTTTGTTCTAAGTTTTTGTTGAATTTCCAAACTTCAGCTCCATATGTGACAGTACTTCTCACTATTGAATTATATATGTGTTACTTATTTTTCCTGGTTATATGTCTGTTCCATAAGACTCCATTCATCATTGCTGTTATTGCTCTACCTTTATTTATTCTGTTCTTAATATCACTTTCTTGTTTATCCCCTTTATCTAATTTTACTCCCAGATACTCAAATTCTTCACATCCTCTAATATACCCCTTTCATCTTCTAATATCAAATTTTCTGTTTGGGCTCCACATCCCATATAAAATGTTTTTTTCTAAATTTATTTTCAAACCCCAGCATTGAGGAGGATAAGTTACAGACAGCAGAAATGCTAGTCGCAGAGCCAAGTGCAAGAGGTTGAAATGGCAATTGAAAAATTGAAGATGTATAAAGCATCAGGTTCAGATGAGATCCCAGCAGAACTGATAAAATCAGGGGGAGAAAAATTAATGGACAAGATACGCTGGTTGTTTAGTATGATTTGGGAAAAAGAAGCTCTTCCAGATGAATGGAAGGAATCAATTATCGTACCAATTTATAAGAAAGGAGATAAAACTGACTGCAACAACTACAGGGGCATCTCATTACTTTCAACTTCGTACAAAATTCTAACTGGACCGCTCGAATGGACCTAATTTCAATTGCTTGTTACTGGCAAACGGTTGAAGATAGAAACTTAAAACAACGTTCATAGTACAGAAAAACTCACCAAGTTTCGAATCCTGTCGGTAGATGGCACAAAGATACGTTTCTCGTTCTTAGATTTAATTGTTTGTGAAAATGGCGACTCCGCAGATGAAAGCGCAAGCTGTTTTGTGGTATGCGGAGTTTAAATCAATCATTAGAGTTCAAAGGGAGTTCCGGCGTGTGTTTAACCGTGATGCTCCAACTGCTAGAAGCATAAAGAAGTGGCGTGATACATTATTAGCTACAGGATCTGTGTTGAAGAAGCATGGTGGTGGTCGCAGAGCATCCGATGAAATGGTAGCAAATGTTCAAGCCGCATTTGAGCGAAGCCCCCGGAAGTCATTAAGAAGAGCTTCGCGGGAACTTCAAATACCAAAATCGACATTACAACGGATTGTCCACAAACGCCTCAAACTGCACGCATATAAAGTGCAGTTAGTGCAACGTCTGGAGCCGAATGACATGCCGAAACGAGTGGAATTCGCCAATACGATGCTGGACCGTCTCGGCGCTGATCCTGACTTCATGACCAAGATTTTCTTCTCGGACGAAGCCACTTTCCATTTGTCAGGCAAGGTAAACCGGCATAATGTGCGGATCTGGGGATCGGAGAATCCTCACGCTATTCAAGAGCATGTTCGTGATAGTCCGAAGATGAATGTTTGGTGCAGTTTGTCACATAATAAGGTCATTGGACCGTTTTTCTTCGCCGAGAAAACTGTTCGTGGTACCACATATCTTGACATGCTGGAGCAGTTCTTCTTTTCCACAAATTGAACAACTGCAGCCTAACATCGTTTTCCAGCAAGATGGTGCTCCTCCCCACTGGTCCAATGAAGTTCGTACGACTTTGGACAACATTTTCCCTGGCCGTTGGATTGGTAGGGGAGGACCAATCGCGTGGCCCCCGAGATCTCCCGATTTAACACCACTGGATTTCTTTCTCTGGGGCTATGTCAAAGATAAAGTTTACACCACCCCAGTCAAAGACCTTCGTGATCTTCGTGAGCGCATCATAGAGGCTATTGAGAACATTCCAGAAGACATACTCCAACGTACTTGGCAAGAAATTGTTCATCGCTTTGATATCGTCACAGTGACTGCTGGGGCTCATATAGAGATGTGGTGATCTGGATATCAAAACTTGGTGAGTTTTTCTGTAATATGAACGTTGTTTTAAGTTTCTATCTTCAACCGTTTGCCAGTAACAAGCAATTGAAATTAGGTCCATTCGAGCGGTCCACCCTGTATATTAGTCAGCAGACTTACTCCCTATATTGATGACATTCTAGGAGATCATCAATGTGCATTTAGAAGAAACAGATCTACAACAGATCAGATTTTTAGTATAAGACAGATTTTAGAAAAGAAATGGAAATATAATGGTACTGTACATCAACTATTTGTAGACTTCAAAAAAGCATATGATTCAATTAAGAGGGAGAAGTTATATAGATTTATTTTAGATTTTTTTTAGATTTATTTATTTAGCCTGGTGGAGTTAAGGCCATGTGGCCTTCTCTTCCACTCACCAGAACAAGCATATGTTACATATGAATACAAAAAAAATACAATAATAGTCATATAAAACAGGACAAACATATGTTACACATGAATACAAAAAAATTACAATAGTAGTCATATTAGACAGGACAAACATGTTACATATGAATACAAAAAAAAGTTACAATAATAGTTATTGAACAATTCATTATCTGTCATATTGAATAATAATGAAAATAATGTCTAATAACACAATGAAACTAAATACAATTAAAATTAAATTAATGATACAATGAATAAAAAAAAAGGAATAACAGCTCGAATCTACTATACATAAAAAGAAAAGAAAAAAAATACAAAGAAAGTAATAAACTACAATGAATTAATCTACGCTTTTTATACAAGGCATTAGGTAAATATATTAACAAATCCTAAGTCTATTTTTATTAAATAATGCAAAAACGCATTATTAATTCTTAAAAAGTAATATTAGTGAGTTGTTTCTGTTAGTAATTTTATTTTCAATTTGTTTCTGAAAGATGGTAAAGTTTGGCAGTCTCTGACATAGGGTGGAAGTGAATTCCATGTTCTAGCAAGAGAAACTGTAAATGATTTCGAATAATAGGTAGTGTGATGAGGAGGGATATAAAGGACACTGTGCTCAAGGGATCGGGTATCTAAGTTATGTGTATCAGAGAGTTTAGTGAAGCGGTGTGATAAATAATAAGGTAAAGATGTGTGTAATATGTTATAGAGTAGGCATAGGGAATGGATGGTTCTACGATCTTGAAGACGAAGCCATGACAATTGTTCCAGTGATGGTGTAAACGTGATCAAATCTACGTATACCACAAATAAAACGTATGCAAGAATTGTGAACACGTTGAAGTCTTTGGGTAAGAACAGTATTTAGGTCAGTAAAAAGAGTATCACAATAATCAAAATGGGGCATTGCGAGTGTTTCTACTAGCATTTTTCTTAGAGAAAACGGTAAACAATTTCTTATACGATTTAATGAGTGTATTATTGAGAAGATAGTTTTGCAAATGTTATTTATTTGTTTATTCCAAATTAAATGTTTATCCATAAACACTCCTAGATTTTTTACTGTCTCACTATAAGGGATCTGAACCCCATTAAGTGACACATGTAATACTGCATTTGTGTTAATTGAGGATAATAGTCTCTGATGGCCCATAATGATTGCTTGTGTCTTTCTAGGATTTAATTCAAGTCCATATTTCTCTGTCCACGCCGTTAGCGAGTCAAGGTCCTCGTTAATTTTGGTTACCGCGTCATTTAAAGAATATTTGTCTGAGTGAAGGTAGATCTGCATGTCGTCCGCAAATAAATGATGTTTGCAATGTTTTAGGGAGTCAGATATGTCGTTTATATAGATTGAAAAAAGCAATGGGCCGAGCACCGAGCCCTGTGGAACTCCAGCTTTACGGTAGGTCCAAGAAGAGCGTAAATATAGTATCCTGCTGGAGTTCGGGATTCCTAAAAAGTTAGTTAGACTTACACGAATGTGTCTAAATGGCTCAAAGAGTAGGGGTGCGTGTAGGCAAACAGTTTTCAGACACTTTTGAAATCCAGAATGGGTTGAAGCAAGGAGATGCACTATCTCCTCTACTATTTAATTTTGTACTAGAGCATGCCATTAAATCTTTAGAGAATGAGGAAGGCTTACAACTGAATGGTATTAATAAGCTGTTAGTTTATGCTGATGATGTAGTACTACTGGCCGATAGCGAGGAGATACTAAAGGCCAACACGCACACACTATTGAGTAACACTAAGAAATTAGGACTGGAAGTAAATATCAGTAAAACTAAATATATGGTCACACGTAGAAATTCAGTATATAATGGAAATGGACAGCTAATGACAAATGAGGGAAATTTTGAGGAAGTGGCTGAATTCAAATACCTAGGAACAATAATCACAAATAGGAATGAGATGCACAAAGAAATTAAACATAGGCTCAATTCTGGAAATGCATGCTATTATGCATTGCAGAGACTTTTGATGTCCCAACTCCTTTCAAAAAACGTTAAGCTGAAAATATGTAAAACTATTATTCTACCAGTTATATTATATGGGTGCGAAACAGGGACTCTTACTTTAAGGGAGGAAAGGAGATTACGAGTATTTGAGAATAAAATTCTTAGGAAAATTTTTGGACCAAAGAGAGATGAACAGACAGGTGAATGGAGAAGACTACATAACAATGAACTACATGGTCCTTATAGGAAGCCAGATATAATAAGAACAGTTAAGTCTCGTAGACTGCGATGGGCAGGACATGTTGCACGTATGGGGAATGACAGACGTGCATGGAAACGTCTTGTAGGAAAGCCAGAAGGAAAACGCCCAGTTGGTAGACCAAGAATGAGGTGGGAGAACAACATTAACTATGATTTGAGGGAAGTAGATTATACAGAGAATGATTGGAAAGCATTAGCTCAGGATAGGGATATATGGAGAGCTTATGTCATGAACCTACGGGTTTGTTAGTGCCAGTGAGTGAGTGAGTAAGTAAGTAAGTAAGTAAGTAAGTAAGTAAGTAAGTAAGTAAGTTATCGTATTCGTCCAATAATTTTCTGAACATAAACTCCATGTCTTCATATTCTTGAGCAATTATTATCTGGTCATCCGCAAATAACAGTGTATATATTATATCTGTTGATCCATCTCCAATTGGTACTCCCATTCCTGAACATTTTTTGCTCCAGTTTGACAGTGCTTTATGTATAAATTTCTTAAATAATGTTGGTGATATGCTACAACCTTGACGAAGGCCTTTTGTTACTTTAATTTCTTCTGATACATATTTTCCAATTTTAATTTTAGATACTGCATTTTTATACAATTTTTTTATTGCATTAATCATTGTATAATTTATGGCCATATCTTCTAATGCCTCCCACAACTTTTGTAAAGGTACAATGTCATATGCCTTTTCTAAATCCACAAATGTGAACTGAACTTGTTGGTTGTTATTATTCGTCTTTCCAATCAATTGTTTTACCACAAATATGTGATCAATTGTAGATCTCTCATATCTGAAGCCTGCTTGTACTTCATTCTCCTTATGTTTATAATTTTCTTCCAAATAGTATTTGATTATTTTTCCATATATACGACTAAAAACATGCATTACGTTGATTCCTCTATAATTATTGCACTCATCCTTTCTTCCTTTCTAATGAATGACTGATATCAACCCAATGTTCCATTTTACTGGTACATCTTCTCCGTTTAGGCATCTCTCAAAAAGGCTCCTTAACAATTCAAACAATTTCCTTGTACCATATTTAATTAATTCTGGCTGTACTCCTTCTTCTCCACAAGCCGTTCCATTTTTTCAACTTCCAATTGCTATCTCTAAACTGTCTCAATATCTAAATGTATACTCGTTCTGTTTGATCAACATCATTTTCCTCCTGCAATTCCACTAAAAAAATTCCGAAACGATCTTTCCCGATTCCGTCAATAGCTCGTGCTACAATATAATTTCTCTTCATGTAAAGAAATTCCCTGAATATTTGATTTTATTGTGTCCTGCTTTTCTTACAATTTTTCAAAAGTTAGAAACAAAATCCATGCCTCTGAACCTCTTTTTCCTCCAATATAAGTCCCCGGAATTCTTTGACAGGTTCTTTCCCAATATTTATTCTTTACTTCTGTCACCTTCTTTCTTACCTTTGCTTGTGCTTTTTTATACTCCATTTTGTCCGTCAAATGTTTTGTACTTAACCATTTAAGATATTTACTTTTTTTTATCATCTACATCATTCTTAATCTCCTTGTTCCAAAAATAAGTGTTCTTATTCTCCATTTCCTTTTCTCCTAAATCTTCCATAGCAGCCATATGTATATTTTCGACAATATACTATAATTGCAATATTAAACTAATTATTAATGTTAATAGTTTTGGACATTGGCAACGTTGCTGGATGGAAAGGAGGGTGTTTACTCTATACTGCTGATTCGGGAGAGGGACTTTGAACTCAGCTGACTAGTATGTACAATGGCTTATACTCAACTGTTTCCATCCTCCTGAACATGTTGCCACATCTCTCATTCCAGATTATTAGCAAATATAAGATTGTATTATTATCTAATTTAACCAAAATGACATGAGTAACACAAACCTTTCTTAAAGTTAATTTTAACTCTTTGGTAAGTACACCTAATTAACTAACTAATTAACTAACTCACTGGCACTACCGAATCCGTAGGTTCATTGCCGCGCGGAAATCATCATCATAATCATCATCCTGCCAGGTATTAGTCCTAGAAGAACTGTTACGGCCTGAGAAAGCGGTTTTCATGCCATCTTTTCATAGTTCGACCAAGTGACCTTTCCCATTTGGACAGTAGTTCATTATTGCCTTGGGGATCCTGGATCTAGCCATTCTTGAGACATGTTCCTTCCAGTTTAGCTGATATCTGGAGATGTAGTCCAGTATTGGTGACACATTAAGTTCTTGAAGGATTTATACATTTTTCTTTCGATCCCATTTGGTGTAGCCAGCTGTTCGGCGCATAAATTTCATCTCACAAGCTGTTAGTCTGCTTTCATCTCTCGTCCTTATAGTTCACGCTTCACTCCCACAACATAGGACTGGTCAAGCCATTATTTGATAAAGACGAGTACGAGTTGATTTTTGCACTATTGAAGGTTTTAAAACTATTAATGATTCCCATTGATTTGTTGAATTTCACAATTTTCTCTGATAAATCCAAATTTTCAACAAAAGAGAGTTTATATCATAAATAAGTAAACTCATTAACTTTCTCTAAAATTTTGTTATTTAAACAAATTTTGCTTGGTATTGGGGATTTTCCACAAAAGGCCATTATTTTAGTTTTATTGGTAGATATTTCCATTGAATATTTCTGGGCTATCAAATTTAAATTATGTACTGACCATTGTAAATCATCTTCAGATGTTGTTAGTAAAACAAGATCATCTGCAAACATTATTATATCTAATTTTAAATTTCTATTGATAGTGATACTTCCATGTTTTGTTTCTGTAAAGTCTTTTACAATGGAATTCATATATATGTTAAAAAGTAGAGGGGAGAGGCCACAACCTTGTCTGACTCCTGAGTTTATTTCTTTCCACTGAGTTATCTTTTCTTTTATTTTTATTGCAATGAGAGTTGACTTATAAATGTTATAAATATTATATATGATCTGTTTTGGGACATAAGCCGCGCGGACATAAGCTCTCCATATATCGCTATCTTGAGCTAATGTTTTCCAATCATTCCCTTTATAATCTACTTTCCTCAAATCATAGTTAATGTTATTTGTACACCTATCTATGTAAATGTTTTCGTACTTTTACTAACAACACAAGCAGCATTTCGCAAATAAAATACAAACGTACATTTTTTCTGAGAAAACTATCAAGTTTTGACCCTATGTTGTATGGAAGTTTTTAATTCTGTAACTATTCCCGATGACTGTCAAAAGGACGGCAAATTATACCCCTTACAGTTTTTCTGGGTGAGGTTTTTATCGGGTTTTTCCTCACCTGTATGACAAATGTCAGGAAAACTTTAAAGCCCAAACGGTCCCCGAAATCATATGGCCATCGCAATCATCATCATTCATATTCATCCTAGATTAAGATTAGGATTAGGGACTCTCCTGGCGCACCACTATCATCATCATCACCCATCATATCATCGGGGCAACGTAACCCCGCCTTCCAGGCGCCCCAACCTCAGAAGTGAGTTACAAGTGCGCCATGCCAGGAGAAAACACCAGGAATGTCGAAAGACAATCTGGGGCATTTGCAAAAAAAATATATATATTTATATATTTAAAGTAAATGACGATGTTTGAAAACAAATCCGAAGTGTGTTACGTTTCATTTGTTTCTTCACTGAAACTTGATCATATTATTTATTGTCAAATAGGATCGCAATATTGTAAGAATGAATCTAGTTGGGAAGAAATGAAACACATCAAACTGTATATTATAACCAACACACTATGTTAATAACTAATTTTTTTAGTGAACAATTCAGTAAAATCATTATTTAAAAACACAATTGAGGCGTTGACATGAGAAAGGTAGTGAGTTTTAAAAATAAAATTTTACACAGGAAGCAATAAACAATGTTGACACTTTTAAATTTAAATACATTTTGTAAAGGTAATATGGATATTTTGTAACTATTTTGCAAATACAATTTCTTGTTTAGTAATGTCAAAATTGTATTAAAATTAATGATAGGATTTTTTTCCTTCTCCTGTAAAATTTGATTTTTATGACCTATTACCTTTCCCATGTCAACCCCTTAATTACTGAACACACAATTATCAAATGTGTAGTTCGAAGGAATTTGTTCATTATTTATTATATTAAATATATTTGTTTGGAGATCAGTCATTGCAAAATAATGCTCTGACCTGTTCAGAATATTAAAAAGGAGGAACTTTCTTTATCACAAAAGCAGGAGCTGGTAAAGAAAATTCGGTAAAGAGAGAGGTGAAACACGACTTTCATTGGCTGTAAAACAAAATTAATTGAAACGTGATTGGTCATTGACTCCCATTTGGACCATGAGTTAAATAGTCATGAGAATCACATTACTATAGTTTAATGATTAGTATTTCAAGCTTATAGTAACTGGGGCAATTTTTTGAGTGTTCTCCATAATATTTATGTGATATGAAATGCAATATAAAAAGTAAAGTTTTGTAGATTGCGATGGGAAGGATATGTGGCACGAATTGGCAAAGAAATGGGGAGACAGAAAAGTTTGTAGAATATCAGAACGTAAGTGTCCAAGAAGGGAAACGCTCAGTTGGTAGATCAATAACGAAGTGGGGGAATTACATTAATCATGATTTGAGGGAAGTAGATTGTACAGGGGATGATTGGAAAATATTAGCTCAGGATTGGGATGTATGGAGAGCTTATATCCATGCGGCCATGAACCTACGGGTTCGATAGTGCTAGTGAGTTAGAGTTAGTTATTAATCGCGGACTTTTCCTAGAATGGAATAAGAAATCGTACTTCTTTACCCGGGAAGAATTTCCGATAACAGCGATTGATATGTTCTATATAGTGATATTCATGTTTTGTAATGATAGCCTATGTTAAAACCGTACGGATGTGCGATATATCTATTTTTTGTGTTAGCATATTTTGGATAGGTTGGGCATTCTGTTTCATCAATGGAAAAATCCATGACATGGTACATATATTTTATCCATGCAGCCATGCTGCAAGGATAATTTTGTGATTTCTAGGTTATACATGCGGACTTCTCATTCGATTTTAAAGGCATTTTGAGGATGTCTCTTGAAAAAAAATCATTCGTAAGGACTTATTTACATTTTTATAATGTAATTTAGTTCACTGCTGTGGTCTCGAGGTAGCGTGCTGCCTTGTCACTCAGCGGGCCCGGGTTCGATCCCCGGTCGGGACAGTTTTTCTGGGTGAGGTTTTTATCGTGGTTTTTCCTCACCTGTAAGATAAATGTCAGGAAAACTTTAAGGCCCATCGCAATCATCATCATTCATATTCATCTTAGATTAAGCTTAGGATTGGGGACTCTCATGGCGCACCACTATCATCATCATCACCCTCATATCATCGGGGCAACGTAACCCTGCCTTTCCAGGGTTACAAGTACGCCATTGCCAGGAGAGAAACCAGGAATGTGGAAAGACCACCTGGGGCATTTGCAAAAAAAAAAAAAAATGTAATTTATGTTTTCACTTTTTTCATGAAAATAATACCGGTGTTCATAGTTTCGAAAATTCCCGATTAGATATGCTAGATTAGATTTAGTTAGGTACTAACTGACCTTCATTTTTTAGCGAATTTTTTTATGTTTTGGCTATTATGTGTTAGGAATGTTAATATGTCCTAACGATAGTATGACGTATTTTAGGTCTTTTTACGTCAACTTTTCATTCAGTTTCCAGACATTTACTGTATATCTGTTTTTGGAAGAAACAACACGTATACATTGCTGAAGTAATTATTCACATACTCACTGGCACTATTCAACCCATAGGTTATAATAATAATAATAATAATAATAATAATAATAATAATAATAATAATAATAATAATAATAATAATAATAATAATAATAATAATAATAATAATAATAATAATAATAATAATAATAATAATAATAATAATAATAATAATATTTTATTTATTCTGGCAGAGTTAAGGCCGCGCGAACATAAACTCTCCATACATCCCTATCCTGAGCTAATGTTTTCCAATCATTCCCTGTATAATCTACTTCCCTCAAATCATAGTTAATGTGATTCTCCCACCTCAGTCTTGGTCTACCAATTGGGCGTTTTCCCTCTGGTTATCCTACAAGAAACTTCCATGCACGTCTTTCATTCCCCATTCGTGCCAAATGTCCTTCCCATCGCAGTCTACGAGACTTAACTGTTCTTATTATACCTGGCTTCCTATAAAGACCATGTAGTTCATTGTTATGTAGTCTTCTCCATTCACCTGTCTGAATTATTCACATACTGCTACAATAAATTGATTGGATTTGTATGGACGGGCATCTCGCATGCAGTCTCCTAAACCACGGATGTTAATAAGTACTCACTAGGTGTGAAAAAGTCGGTCCCCCTCCTACCCGCATACAGGTGCATTCACAATGAAACAACACAACTGACAAGTGAGTAGCAGTGCCTTACCTTGTCAGCCTATCTGATGTAAGGTTGAATAGGAGTTGTGCCGGTTCGCTCAGGGTAGAATATGATAACTCAGGGATGTTTATATTATTTATATGATTATAAATAAATTTAAACTCATTACTCGAGTTTATTGAATAATTTTGCACAACTAATGTATATAGAATTACAATCTTTTATATCTCACTAATATTCGGAGTGGAGTTGATGATTTTATTTAAGTCCACGTGTATTTAATATCGCTTAAAATTCTGAGTTACTAATTATCTTGGATTTTAAAATACTTAAGATTTTAAAATTTACTAAAGGTTGCGGACGGTTGCTGTAGGACTTATTTCTTGTAGAACATGAGTGTGAGTGTATGTGAGAGTGTTTTGTCGCGTGTCCTTGCCTTATAAGGGCGATGACTCCTCTCATAAAGTCACCTTCCCCACTCCAAAATCACATGTTATTCATTATACCTTAGAGGGGTTCCTGTGTTGGTAATAGACTCATGTGGAAGTTTGTGCGCCTTCCAGTTATTCCTATTAATCGTATAATATTTTAGTACCTAGAGTCTATTATTCTTGTTACAGAGTTCACACCTAGTGAACACTAATCTGCCTTACCCTAAACATTTCTTTGCGTATAATATCTGGAATTAAATCACTAAGCCCCATCAAGAAAACATGCTGTTCTTTATTATATGGAATATCTTTCCTCAACGGAACTTACATTAAACTGTAAATTTAACATTGTTGGCAATACATGTGTTAATTTGGAGAAATCATGTGAAAAAATGTAACAAAGCTAGTACGATCAAGTGGATCAAACAACAGTGTTCGAGATACGTTTAGGAAGATCTTGGGTTCAAATCGCGTGTCGACCAACCTAAGACCTTTGACTGGTGTTTCTCTACTCTTAATGCAAATTTTGTATTGGAATTACATTACCAGGGCCCATTTCATCATATTCACTCACTATTTCTTACGTATTATTAAAATATATCGTCGGCGATTTTATATTAGATATTAAAGCGTCTATTCTATCTATCTATAATGGCGTAGCCCATTGTTGAGCTATAGCTTCTACTTTGTTAGGAGTTAGTTGAATGCAGGCTTTCACGGCCGGTAATCGTAATGTTGAGTGATTCCGGGTTATGTGGCCGTGGTCCATAGTTGGTGTTGATACCAGACGTTTCGCCCTCAACTGCGGAGGGCATCTTCAGTGGCGAGTGCTTCTATGCGTGTTCCTGGTCGGAAGATCTACTTAGATCTACTTAGATCTTCCGACCAGGAAACACGCATAGAAGCACTCGCCACTGAAGATGCCCTTCGCAGTTGAGGGCGAAACGTCTGGTATCAACACCAACTATGGACCACGGCCACATAACCCGGAATCACTCAACATTTGTTAGGAGTTGTTAGACCAAGTTAATTTTTAGTTCTCTTTTTTTCTCATAGATGTCATGAATGGCATGCGATCAACACACCTACTCAATGACACATATAACAGGCAACTAAGGTATTACTAGGACGTTGAGGTACGTAAATTTTGCTTAGAGGCCTTTTTAACCAGGTTTAAGAATGTTTTACGAGCCTGAAAATTTTCAGACTCGGGATCCACGGCTTAAAGTCTTTCCCGGAAAACTTGCTCCTTGGATTTTTCCGTCCTAAAAAATCCATCAACCCCGGCCGGGTTTGAACCCGTGACCCTTGGGACACTAGTCCAAAGCGTCTATCAGTATTCCATCCATCCATAGTAATTTCACTGCAATCATAGCATTTTCATGCTATGCTTTGCAGCTTTACTAGGGAATTATAGGTATGGTAGCTTCCCGTTGCTTTCCACAGAGGTGAAGAAGGATGATGATGATGACCGGATGATTTTCGAGGACCCTTGGACCCTAATTTTCCTGACATTAGTCTTACAGGCGAGGAAAAACTCCGAAAAAACCTCACCCAAGAGCCTGTTCCGACCGGGAATCGAACCCGGGCCCGCTGCCTGACAAAGCAGCACGCTACCTCGAGATCACAGTGTTGTACCTATTAGTATTAATGAAATAATAATAAAGTTTTCATTAAGATGTTCTAATAATTCAATTATAATAATGATCTTTTATTTATCATAAGTAATATCACGAGTGATTTCCAAATTTATCGATAAATTCACGACTCTCGAAGTGAGGAGTGAATTTATCTACAGAATTTGGAAAACAAGAGTGGCATTTGTTAGGACTATTTAACGAATAAAATTAAGCTGTTTACTCACAAATCATTGTTTAACTACAGTTATTTCAAATATTTATGTATTTAATGTAAACGGCGATGTTTGAAAACAAATCAGAAATGTGAGGTTATGTTCATTCACTGCAACTAGATCATATTATTTATTGCCAAATAAGATCGCAATATTGTAAGAATGTACCCAAGTGGAGAAATAATGAAACACATCAAACTATATATCATAATCAACATTACGGGTTATTCTTTTATTTTTTTTAGTAAACAACTCAGTAAAATCGAGGAATCTGTTCAATGTATTTGTTGGAGAAAAATAATGTTCTGTCCTGTTCAGAACATTAAAAAGGAGGAGCTTTCTTTATCACAAAAGCAGGTGCTGATAAAGAGAAATCAATAAAGAGCGAGGTGAAACACGACTGTTATTGGTTGTAAAACAACATTCATTGAAACGTGATTGGTCATTGACTAGCATTTGTGGCATGAGTTAAATAGTCAGTGAAAGGTAGTCACAGGAATTGATCGATTTTTTACTAAGAAAACAACACTATAAAAGGAAATTGAAGAGGAAGGTATAATTGGCTTGTTGCTTGTCGAGAAGTGTGAAGTTGACAACATGAGATTGTATTAGTTGTGTGGTGTAGGGCTCCCCTCCACATCCCTCTGCCTCAGGGAATAAAGATGCCTACAACCCTCCTGCACGACTGATGACTTAGCAGATCCTGTTACATGCTATTTGGTATCAGTTACAAATAATAAAACTCATGTGGATAATAAGTCATTATGTAGATAACCTTATCCAACCCTCTTCCAAAGATATTTAATACTGTGACGGGGTGAGAGATCCACCTTCAACAGGCCAAGATTAACACCCAACTTCCTGGGGCTACTTCTCGCATCTCTGCTTCATACTGTTTCATTCATGTTATCTATATCCTATCCACGTATTTAAGTTTCATTTACCTGGAATATTTATAATTAATAATGAGAAATAAAACTAGTTAAAATATTCGATTTAGAATGAGCAGACGATGTTCCAGGTGGGTAGCACATTTATAATGAAGATGGATGTCATATCGCTCATTTGCTGCAACAACGTCATAACTAAAAAAACATGTCACTATGTCTATATAGGACAAACTGGTAGACCTTTTATCTCTCGGATAAAGGAACACATGAGAGCATATAACAGAAATTTAGAATATTCAAAATATTCTAACCACCTATTCCAATTCAATCATTGTTTCGATCCAAATTTTGAAATTTTACATGTTTGTGATAAGGGTAAGAAGTTAGATCTTTTGGAGGCTGTAGAAATTAATACATTTAAACGTAGTAACAAACTGTTAAATTCTCAACTTGATTTGAATTAATCTCCTTTGTTAAATTTAAAAATTTAAATAAATATTGTTGTATTGTTGCTTAGATCAGTTGGAACACAATTCATAATTTGTTAACATGTTTGAAGAAGGTACAGTGTACCGAAACAGCTGTCACTGAATTATATAATAAATATGAAAATCAAATAAAACTACGTTTTATTTTTATTTAATTAATAGAAAACATAGTTTTTCAGGAGAATCCACATACCTTTGCCTGTATTTTTCATAAATATCAATCACTATACCAACTCATTGCATACAATAGCTTATGTCGTTCTTCCTGAATACAGAACTGAGTTTTGTCTTTCATATAGTACCAATAACTCAAATTCGACAATTTTTGAGTTATGACGTTGTTGCAGCAAATGAGCGATATGTTATATTGAAGATTTTCGCGGGTATAAGTGTGATTATGAAAGTTTTTTTTTCAGTTTTCCGCTTCAAAGATTCAAGGTAGACATCTGGCCACAGGTCCCAATGTTTTGACATGATGTCACATGCCATTATCAAGGACTAAAAGGTTCAAGTTACTGATATAGGTCTTATATAAAGTAAAGTGATCCCACTACAGGCCTCAACCTTGGGGTTGTCGGAGGTTGAGTTTCCCACCTTTTTAGACAATCGGCACAAGATGGCCAGCCGGATTGTCAGCCTTTACCTACAGAACAAGAGTATGATGCTCATTTCCGTCGACCCCATGGTGCGGCCAGAAGGTTCGTTTGTGAATGATTTGCGAACTAACGTCATGCCATGCCGCGTATACTAGCTTCCCGTCAGTCTGTGACGTCGATTTGTTCCTGACTATACGTGGTTAGTATCTACGTCCGTGCGACGCAGCAACAGTGCTGCTATAATTGGGGGTAAACGCTTTTCTGTGTCTTATAATACAATTATCACATTAACCATATGCTGATATCGTGTTTATGAAGGAATTATTCAATCTCTAGTAATGAAAAATAAATCCTTTAACATTTAAATGAGGAAATAGCTATTGCGCCGCTTTTATGTTTGCAAGTTTTCAATACCATGATGATTTGAGGTCATAGCTGAAAAGTCTTGTCTTTGACCTTTTTTTAAGTAGGGAATATACTACAATGTGCCGATCAATAGCCAGAAAACTAAAGGAAAACAAAATTATTTATGTATAGAAATTGAAAGTATAGATTCTCCTAGATATAGTTTGATCTACAATTGACCATAATAAACTCATTGATGATCAAATACACAATATTTGTATGAGAAGAAACCTTAATAAACTAATTGGTTCTTCTAGTTCTGAATTATAATAATAAAAAACAGACAATTAATGATTCTATCAAAAGTTATTATTATACAGGGAATGATCAGAAAAAATAGCTCAGGACAGGGATACATGGAGAGCTTATGTCCGCGCGGCTATGTACGTACGGGTTCGATAGTGCCAGTGAGTGAGTTGGTTAATCAAAAGTTGCTGCTGTCTCAAGCTCGTTCAAATTTTCGAAATTCTTTGATCGAGACATATTTTGCTTCTTACTTACTTTCTCCTTAGGAAGTTTCTTTCAGAAATTATTGACAAAATTTCGTCATTATTTTGTTGCATGACCCCTTACAATTTTACACTATTTTCTTTAGTGTAGCATTTTTCCTCAACTGCAGCAGGACCTGTCTCATCTTTAAACAATAGCATGTTATCCAAATAGCAATTTCTTGTACATCTTGCAAAACAATATATTGCTGTTTATTCCTACCGAGTGATACAGGAGCATTTATCTATATTTTACTAAAATAGATTTATTTATTTTGTGAACGCTAGATTTCACCCATTATATTATTTAAAATTTAATTCTAACACTTAACATAAATTTAGTATTCCTAATTTGCTTAGTAATGATCACAGAACCGTATAATGTGTCTTTTAGAATTTAGAGCTTTTTATTCATTCCAATTCTCATGATATATTTATTTTGATACTTTTTTTTTACATTTTTTAATGGACATTCAGAATTTGTCTTTTTCACAATTAAGATTTTTCAATTAGATATTATTTGTGTGGACGCTTGAAGTGGAATGTTTAACTTATAAAACATTAAACATATAATAGATTATGAGCACTTTAGCTCACAATTAATGTTAAATTTTTTAATAATGGAAATAACATATTTCAATATAATTTTGAATTTCAAATTTTATACGTGTTTATAGTACACTGAATATCAATTCTTATACATTGTTTCATATTGCTTTAAATTTTTCTTAAATGTTTTATATTTTAATTATTTATTATTTTAGTGTTTTTAAATTATTTCATAGTTCATTAAATTTCATTGTACTTAGCTTATGATAACAGTGGGAAGTAAATGGAAATTAATTGGAACTGTGTTGGAAAATTAAGGCTCCTCAGATGACACTGATATCGACTTCCTGCTTCATCACCGGATGGTACATTGCCAGTATATATTTTTATGTCTAGGGTTTGAACCAATTCGCTTAATTAATGCCACAAAAGATAATAACGACTATTTGTAATATGCTTGTTTAACCCCGAAATTAAATTAATCAAACGGTTACAAAAGTGCTTAAGGTTTATCAAACTTTACTCTGTCCTAGAGTAGCACTGACTATGCTGTCAGTCGCAAACTTCCTAGCTGTAGAGACGAATTGAAGCCGAAACAGAGCTGGAAAAACAAAGAATTAACAAAATTACATTCTTACAAGTTTGTGTCATCTGTCTGAATTCAAAAGGAAAAACTTTTGTCGAACACCAAATCCACGCTAAGCTCGAATTTTGAGCAAATTCTGCGTTCTGGGCGGTAACCGGCTGGTCTCCAACGATTTTCAGCCTGATACACAAAATGGGCACAGTTATATACATGCAAACTAGATGTAATAAACAAAGGGATTGATTCCCCAGATTGCTAATCTCCATCGTACACTCTATTATTTTTGGACTTCTGGTCCTCATCAGCAAGGCGAAGAAACCTTGGAACAAGATTTTCCATTTTAAGTGAAATGGTATCGCAAATTCGAAATATGCAATTTGCAAAGACAAAAGTCAAAGACAAGAGCCGGAAAAGCTTATTTTTGTAGAGCATATCATAATTGCTTATAGTTTATCAAACTCTACTCTGTCCTACGATAACACTGACCATGCTGTCAGTCGCAAACTCCCTAGCTGAAGAGGCGAATTGAAGCCGAAACAGAGATGGAACATCAAACAATTAACAAAATTACATTCTTACAAGTTTGTGTCATCTGTCTGAATTCAAGAGGAAAAACCTTTGTCGAATACCAAACCCACGCTAAGCTCGAATTTTGAACAAATTCTGTGTTCCAGGCGGTGACCAGCTGGTCTCCAACGATTTTCAGCCTGATACACAAATGGGCATGCAAACTAGATGTAATAAACAAAGGGATAGATTCCCCAGTTTGCTAATCTCAATCGTTCACTCTATTATTTTCGGACTTCTGGTCCTCATCAGCAAGGCGAAAAAGCCTTGGAACAAAATTTTCCATTTTAAGTGAAATGGTATCGCAAATTCAAAATATGCAATTTGCAAAGACAAGAGTTCGGAAAAGCGTATTTTTGTAGAGCATATCATAATTGCTTATAGTTTATTAAACTCTACTCTGTCCTAGAGTAGCACTGGCCATGCTGTCAGTCGCAAATTCTCTAGCTTAAGAGGCAAATTGAAGCCGAAACAAAGCTGGAACATCAAACAATTAACTAAATTACATTCTTACAAATTTGTGTCATCTGTCTACATTCAAAAGGAAAAACCTTTGTCGAACACCAAACCCACGCAAAGCTCGAATTTTGTGCAAATTCTGCGTTTTTGGGTGGTGACCGGCTGGTCTCCAACGATTTTCAGCCCGATACACAAAATGGGCACACTTATATACGAGCAAAGTAGATGTAATAAACAACGGGGAATCAATTCTCTTTTTTTCCCATGTCATTTTGGGGGTTTTATCTACTGGGGGTTTCCCTTCTGGCTTTCTTACAAAAAGCTTCCTGCTCCTCTTTCATTTCCCATTCGTACCACTTGTCCTGCTCATCGCAGTCTACGATACTTAACTGTTCTTATTAAATTTGATTTCCTATAAATATCAAATATGCCTATTTTTTAATTTTATTTCGTTGGTCTTATGGGAAGATAAAAGTAACCCTTTAAAAACATATATTTATGTATATCTAATCAAAATATTTTGATTAAAATACTAAAATATCTTCAATAAGTAAGCAGTTGTGCAGCTATATAGTGCACAGACGAAGAGAATGAAAACACGCGACGAAGGGGGGCACGGGGAATTGCGAGCGATACATTGGCTTACTACCTGAGAATAAAGGAACAGTCATGACTAGAGTCTGGATGTTAGGCACTTAAAAAATTCAAAATAGGCAGGCAAAAAGACACTAAAAATCATTAATATAGGCACACAAAATTCAAAACAGGCTCTTACAAAAATTGACAACATAATTTTTTACAGCCTTACGTAAAGAATATAACATATGCTATCAATAGCATACGAAGATATCAGCGATGATTTTGGAACTTGTTTTGCCTTCTTGCAAAGAACATACTTCCGTTTTGCAGTGTGTACGTGCTGTGAAACATGACATTTTTTCGCGCAATTCGCTGAAATTTTACACATTTTGCAAAACAATATTGAACCATCACTTGAGAATATTTCCGCACCAAATTCCTTCACGAAATTGTCTTTCACTGTTGTCCGTTCTTTAGTCATTAAAACAATTGTTCTAAAGGTAAAAACAGCCACATACACTTGTCGCATCACTTTCTCTTTGAAGCACCTGTCTGTGAACGAGGACTGAAGACTGAATTCAGTGTTACCAACATCAAAATAATATTCCAACTCACTTAAAGGTTTCAGCAGCAAGTGTGAAACAGACAAAGCTTGAGCCATCTACCCTTTTTGTCACTCTACAATGTTTGTATTGAAAAGAAGCAACGCTGTACTATAGAGCTTCCTCCAAGCCTTAGAGCCGGAGTATAAATGTAATGGGACATAGCTTAGGGCTCTTTCGCTTAACGGGAGTGCATGAGGAGGAAACATACAATAGCTGGTACTTCTTATATCGCCTAACGGGAGTGAATTGAGGGGAAGTTTATGCATTTCAATTAATTTCATTGATATACTAAGTTAATTTCGAGAAAAAATGGCAAATTTGCATTTATAGGCATTGTAAGCTAAAATAGGCATTTATAGGCAAATTGAACTTCATGGAAAACAACTCTAGGGTCGTCGGTATGAACTTATATGGAGTCATTTTACAATATCTATAATAAATAACTATAGGCATTTTCCCTAACATCCGGTCTCTGGTCATGACATATAAATACCTACTGATTTCATCACTTCGTCTGTGGACAATACATCTGTCTATATTTCCTTAACATTAAAACAGTATTTTAACGGTTGGAAAGTAATAAGTGTGGCTTATACAAACATATTTTATCAAGAATGTTCAGTGCTCACATGATCCACGAACTTCAATATTACTGCAAGAAAGTGCAGTATCTGGGAACCGCTCTAGTGGTCGTAATTTTCGATGTTTCATAACGAAATTCAGTACATCGTATTAAAATAAACAGAAGTAGGCATTATCAGAAAATGAGTGAAATCCCACCATTAGAAATGGCAATTTATCTGAAATCATAAATTAAAAATTGACTAGCAACTGCGATGTTTGGTTCGTCGCAATGTAAACTATATATTTAGGCCCAGTAGCGCACCCCGGATATTAGTTAGTTTATTATATAAAATGTTACATGTCACTTTACGAGGTCACGTAGTGATGGATACATTATGCTACATGTTTTTTTAATATACATTTAGAATGTTAATTAATGCTATATCTGTCACAAAATAAATAGTCACGCTCCTTTAATGAGTTTTGCTGACGTAAATTCCAAATTTATTAACCATGTAAGCAGAAAGCATTAGTATAGGGTCTGTGAAAGGGAATAAAGAATTGAGTTTCACTAATTATTATTTATTTTTTTTCAGAAAATACGATTTTTTTTTGAAAATTGTCAAATTTACAACCATTTCCTACCCTAATCCTTCAGGGTTTCACAACATCAAGCGCTGTCATCATCGCGATATGATCTTATTACTACTATTATAAAAGCCTACGAGTATCTTTCTGTTGGAACACTGAAAACTTTTTGTCACCCTTGCAACAAATCATAGATCAAGAAATAAAAGGTCATGCAAAAATATTACTATGTGCCTCATATGGGAGAGTAAAGCAAGTCACAACAGGGTGTTTGCTTAACTGGTAACATTGTTCAAACTCTTGTGCCAATATCATCTTGTTGTTTTTCATTGATGATGTAAGTGCATTAATTTATCTATTTTTTTAATTTAAAATACAGTGTGTTCGGAAATTTCCATGACAGACTTCTAGGGTTTGTAGAGGGGACTTAGTAGGTAATGTTTTGAATATAAACCTTTGTCCGGAAACGTACCGTTTTCGTGTTGCAAGTACAAGTTAGCATTAAGAATTTTAAACTCCCGCGTTTGCCGGGGATAATTTAAATATTTATGACTCAATTATATTTACACCCACCGCTGGGGTCTCGAGATCGAGTCTCAGTAACTCCATGTTGGTTTCATTGCGGGCGAAACGGAGATTTGGCAGGTTTTTCTCGGGGTTTTCTCCCGTTTTCCTCTGCCGTAATTTCATTCCACCATTTCTCCATAACCCATCTGTGGGGGCGGGGGGGGCACCCAGGGCGATTGAACACCCTGGATGCCTACATTACTCAGTGGGCTGGTCTCACAGGCAGCGGCACACGTGACTAGGACCTAGGTCTTGCGAACGGGCGGGTTGGGGGACAATTACCGGGGCGTTAATGCTAGGATTAACTCACCCCAGGTACAAGGAAGCTCGGAAAAGGAGGAAGCGCTTGACTCTAGGACCCGGTGATCCAAGGGACAAAATCTGTGAGGTCGGTCAGGAGTTGAGCGGCGGACCTGGGGACGTACTACCGCCTCTAGGGGCTGGACACACTTCAGCAACCAAAACACGTCCCCAGTTGGTGCCACTGGGGGAAAGGTCGTCGGCAGCAGAACTGCTAGACAGTCCTCCCGGCCAAGTCGAAGTGGGACTCGTGAACCATTAGTGGGGTCCGGCAGGAGATTTGAGCGCCTTGGCCCTACATATTGCTTCATCTGTTGGAGCTTTGCGAGGCGTCCGCTGGCTGGACCCTACAACTGAAACAGCAGGACACGTCACTGGGGGCACACCCAGGGCCACGGCTCGGACCAGTGGCAGAGGGGAGCAAAGGGGAGCAACTTGTACTGGTTCCTGGCTCAGCCTACGGGCTCGTGGACAAACGGTGGGGTCGCCAGGAGATGAGCACCTGGATGTACTAAAGTCTCACACTGTGGGGCTTGTGGACTCAAGCCCTAGCCGGTCTCACAACGGCTGCAGGATACGTCCCTGGAGGCAGAACAGGGGAACGGTCGGTGTATTTGCGACAGCAGTTCTCCCGGCTAGGCTCAAGGAGCCCGTGGACCAACTGTGGGGTTGTCAGGAATGAGCGACCTGACGACTACGAAGCTCAGCATTTCCCAGAAGTTGCAACTCCAACACCGTCTCCCTAGAGGTGTTGGTTTCAAAGCCGAGAACTCTTTAACGTGGACGCGAACTAGATAGGGAGGACAAGTCTGGGACTTGGGAATATGGTCATTCAGACCGAGGTATCTCAAGGAGTGTTGGCATGGGCCTAGATGTCATCTCATCCGTTTCGTTTCATTTCGTTATTTCATGATGGTGCGTCAGGCGTGGTCGGCCGGCACCCTTGTCATTCACAAACTTCTATATAGGGGCTTCATCTCATCTCTAGACCCGACCCTGAGGTGGACCGAGTTGAGGATATTTATTTATATTTATACAACCCAACATTCAATGTCCAATGCCAAGGGAAAATAAAGAAACTTAGTTATGTCACTGTAAGTGTACACAAACTAAGTAAACTAATCATAGCTAGTTTTCAAAAAAGCAATTAAATTAATCACTTTTAATCAATCAACTAATTAATTGAACAAAATTATTCATTTAAATATTTTAAAATAATAAATATGAAGGATCTATTTTTGCTTATATTATTATAAATCAATATATTACTAATTACTTTCTTCGGTATTATTGGTTTTAATCCATCACATTATATGGTTAATGTTATTATATATATATATATATATATATATATATATATATATATATATATGTCCACCGCTGTGGTCTCGAGGTAGCGTGATGCCTTGTCACGCAGCGGGCCCGGGTTAGATCCCCGGTCGGGGCAGTTTTTCTGGGTGAGATTTTTATCAGGGTTTTTCCTCACCTGTAAGACAAATGTCAGGAAAACTTTAAGGCCCAAACGGTCCCCGAAATCATATGGCCATCATCTTCATCATCATCATCATCCTTATCATTATCATCATCACCATCATCCTTCACCGGTGTGGAAAGCAACGGGAAGCTACCACACCTACACAATTCCCTAGTAAAGCTGCAAGCATAGCATGAAAATGCTATGTTTGCAGTGAAGGACCTGCCTTCGGGCAGAATTACTATGGATGGATGGATATATATATATATATATATATATATATATATCATTCTCCATTGCACTAATTCTTTTGTTATAATAACTCTTATTCCCAATACATTATTATTTTTATTTGTATGTGTCATAATTTATGTAAAATTGTAACTGTGAACTGCACCCGAGCACGAGCACTTGCTCATTCGGGTGTCAATACTGTATATAACATTTATTTGTTAATACAATGTATTTGTTGTTTATTTGTTATCTATTATTTATCGTTGTGTTTGGTACTTACTCACTATCATAGAGGTTCCATGTATCGATTACAAATCCGTTGCACACATTGTACCTGCGAATCATGTTCTGGTACACTCGCTCCATCTTATTATTACAATGACAAAGTGTAATTTCTTTATTCGAAGTATAGATAAATTACTCCTGGTAGTCTGCTTACTTTTCTGAGATTACTTACTTACTTACTCACTCACTGGCACTATCGAACCCGTAGGTTCATGGCCGCGCGGACATAAGCTCTCCATACGCTCCTATCCTGAGCTAATTCTTTCAAATCATTCCCCGTTTAATCTATTTCCCTCAAATCATAGTTAATGTTATTCTCCCATCTCATTCTTGGTCTACCAACTGGGAGTTTTCCCTCTAGCATGGAAAAATATTAATTCAAAACAAATAAAATAAACAGTAATTATTCATTACTGATTAGTGTAATCTAAGTCTATATAATAACCTTTTATTGAATCATAAATGGACAAGTATTGAAGCAGGCAATTTTTAAAATATAATTGTAGAGGTAAAATGGGAACAAATTTTATTTAACAAGAATCAGAATAGGACTCTAAACTATAACGTATTGCATTTTCTTCTCACGGCTAAAAGCAAATCTCAGCTCTCTTGTGTATCTCGGGAGACAAAAGAGAGGGGATAAAAACCTAGAGAAAGAAATTGCCTTGAAATTGGTTTCATTGTTTTCCTTGTCACAAATCTTTTTTTGTTTTCTATCAGAATCAAAACTACAATGCCAATTATATTCAAGATTCCAGCTTTTAGTTTAACACTTAGCTCTTTATCCTGCAATAACACCACTGACAGAACAAGAGATTAGGAGATTTTATATTTAGACTAGAATTCCTGCATTAGAAATCCCGGACACACCCTCTAGACTCAGTTTTTGCAGTTTTCAATTTTCGAAAAATACTGACTTTTTTTAAACGGCAAGATTTGAATACTCGGTCGGGAAATTATCGGTTTAGACAGACTTTTCTGCATTAGACATTACAGACACTCACTCCAGATTCAATTTTTGCAGTTTTAAACATTTCGAAAGTTTTGATTTTTTTTAAAAACACCATGGAATACTCGATCGGGTAATTTTCGATTTAGACTCAGTTTTTGCAGTTTTCAAAAGTTCGAAAAGTTTTGACTTTTTGGTAAAATCAGAAAAACTATAGCCATGAAATACTCGATCCGGAAATTTACTATTCAGACCGGATTTCCTGTATTAGAAATCTTGGACACACCCTCTAGACTTAATTTTTGTAGTTTTCGAAAGTTTAAAAAAATGACATTTTTTAAAATGCACCAAGACTATATCCTTGGAATACTCAATCGGGACATTTTCGATTTAGACCGCGTTTTCAACATTTGCAATCCCACACACATCCTCTAAACTCAACTTTTTTGTTTTTAAAATTTAGAAAATTTCTGACATTTTTGGTAAAACCACCAAGTCATGGAATACTCGATCCGGAAATTTTCGATTTAGATAGGACTTTCTGCATTAGAATTACCGGACACACCCTCTAGACTCAGTTTTTGCTGCTTTCAAAATTCGAAAAATATTTACTTTTTTAAAACAGCAAGAATACTCATTTGGAAAATTTTCGATTTAGACAGATTTGTCTGTATTAGACATCCCGAACACACACACTGGACTCAATTTTTGCAGTTTTCAATATTTCGAGAAAAAATAAAGATTTTTTTTTAAAACACGGCGGAATACTTGTTCGGCGGGTAATTTTCGGTTTTGACCGGATTTTCTGCATTAGAAAACGCGACACACACTTTAGACTAATTTTTGCATTTATCAAAATTACGAAAACTTTTGATAAAATCACAAGGTCTCGATCCGGAATTTACTATTTATACCGGATTTTCTGCATTTGAAATCTCGGACACATCCTCTGGTCTCAATTTTAGCAGTTTTCGAAATTTTAAAATATTTTGACAGTTTTGTATATACACCATGACTATAACCTTGAAATACTCAATAGGTAAATTTTCAATTTAGACCGGATTTTCTGCATTAGAAATAGCGACACATATTTTAGACACAATTTTTGCAGTTATCAAAATTACGAAAATTTTTTACTTTTGGTAAAATCTCAAGGGACTCGTTCCGGAAGTTTACTATTTAGACCGGATTTTCTGCATTAGAAATCTCGGACACACCCTCTAGACTCAATTTTTGCAGTTTTCGAAATTTTGAAGTTTTTTTAAGTACATCAAGGCTATAGCTTTGGAATACACAATCGGAAAATTTTGGATTTAGACCGGATTTTCTGCATTAGAAATCTCGGACACACCCTCTAGTCTCAATATTTGCAGTTTTCGAAAATTAAAAAAAAATTGAAAGTGTTTTTAAATACACCAAGAATATAGCTTTGGAATACTCAACCGGAAATTTTCGAATTAGACCGGATTTTCTGTATTAGAAATCCCGCACACACCCTAAACTCAATATTTGAGGATTTAAAATTTAGAAAATTTTTGACTTTTTGGTAAAAACAACAAGACTATATATAGCTTTGGAAACTCGGTCGAGCACTTTTAGATTTAGGCCGAATTTTCATCAATTAGGAATCCTGGCAGACACACCCTCTAGACTCAATTTTTGCAGTTTGCTAATTTCGAAAATTTCTGATATTTTTGGTAAAACCACCTAGCCATGATATACTCGATCCGAAAATGTTCGTTTTAGACAGGATTTTCTGCATTAGATTTACCGGACACACACTGTAGACTCTTTTTTTTTGCAGTTTTCAAATTTAGAAAAAAAGTATTGACTTTTTTTTAAACAGCGAGACTATAGCCTAGGAATATTGGATCCGGAAATTTTCAATTTATACAGAATTTTCTGCATTAGACATACCGGACACACATTTCTGACTCAATTTTTTGCAGTTTTCAAAATTTCGAAAATTATGAACTTTTTTAATAACACCATGGAATAATCGATCTGGTAATTTTCGATTTAGACCGGATACTCTGCATTAGAAATCGTAACACAGCTCTTAGACCTAAACTTTGCAAATATAAAAATTTCGAAAATGCTGACTTTTTGGTAAAATCACAAAGTCTTGATCCGGATATTTTCTATCTAGACCGGATTTCCTGCATTAGAAATCTCAGACACAACCTCCAGTCTCAATTTTTACAGTTTTCGAAATTTTAAAAAATACATTTTTCTAAACACACCGTGACTAGAGGCTTGGAATACTCAATCGGGATTTTCGGTTTAGACCGGATTTTCTGCATCAGAAATCCCACACTCTAAACTCATTTGTTGCACTTTTTAAAATTCATGAAAAAATTGTCATTTTTGATAAAAACGCCTTGAAATACTCGACGAGAAATTTTCGATTTTGACCAGACTTTCTTCGTTAGAAATCCCGGACACACCCTCTAAACTCAATTTTTGCAGTTTGCTAAATTTCGAAAGTTTCTGACATTTTTGGTAAAAGCACCAAGCATTGGAATACTCAATCAAAAAATTTCGTTTTAGACAGGATTTATCCGCATTAGAAATACCGGACACACCCTCTAGACTCAGGTTTTGCAGTTTTCAAATTTGGAAAAATTTTCACTTTTTTTACAGCAGGACTATAGCCTTGTAATACTCGGTCAGGAAATTTTCGATTTAGACCGAACTTTCTTTATTAGACATCCTGGACACACATTCTAGACTCAGTTTTTTGCAGTTTTAAAAAAAATTCAACGATTTTTGATTTTTTTAAATAACACCAGGATTACTCGGTGGAGTAATTTTCGATTTAGTCCGGATTTTCTGCATTAGAAATCTCGACACACCCTTTAGACTCAATTTTTGCAGATTTCAAAATTTCGAAAACTTTTGACTTTTTAGTAAAATCACAAAGGTTATAGCTATGGAATACTAGATCCGGAAATTTACTATGTAGACCAGATTTTCTGCATTAGAAATCTCGTACACAACCTCTAGACTCAACTTTTGCATTTTTCGAACTTTTGAAAACTGTGACTTTTTTCTAAATACTCCAAGACTGTAGCCTTGGAATTCTCGATCGTGAAATTTTCGATGTACACCGGATTTTCTGCATTAGAAATCCCGCACACACACTCTAAACTCAATTTTTACAGTTTTCAAAATTCCGAACATCCTTTAATTAAAGAATAACACCATTGAATTCTCGATCAGGTAATTTTCGATTAAGACCGGATTTTCTGTATTAGAATTCGAGACATACCCTGTAGACTAAATTTTTGTAGTTATTAAAATTTCGAACAAATTTTACTTTTTGGTAAAATCACAAAAACTCGATTCGGAAATTTAGTATTTACTCCGGATTTTCAGCATTAGAATTCTCAGACATACCCTGTAGACTTAATTTTTGCAGTTTTCGAAATTTTGAAAAACAAATTTTTTTTTTTCAAATTCACCAAGACTTGGAATACTCAATCGGGAAATTTTCGGTTTAGACCGGATTTACTGCATTAGAAATCCCACACATACTCTCAAAGTCAAATTATGCAGTTTTTAAAATTTAGAAAATTGTTTACTTTTTTGGTAAAAACACCAAGACTTTGGAATACTCGATCGGGAACTTTTCAATTTAGACAAGATTTTTCTGTAATATAAATACCGGACAAACCTTCTAGGCTCAAGTTTTGCAATTTTCAAATTTGGAAAAAAAAAAAAAACTTTTTTTAACTGCAAGACAATAGCTTTGGAATACTCGGTCTGGAAATGTTCGATTTAGGCCGAATTTTCTGTATTAGACATCCCGGACACACTCTACAATCCAATTTATGCAGTTTTCAAAATTTCGAATTTTTTTAAAAACATAAACTTGGAATATTCGGTTGGATAATTATTGATTTAGACCGGATTTTTCTGCAATTGAAATCGCGAAACACTCTTTATATTAAATTTTTGCAGCTTTCAAAATTTCGAATAGTTTTGATTTGTTTGGTAAAATCACAAAGAAAATAGCCTTGGAATTACTAGATGCGGATGTTTTGCATTAGAAATCTCGGACACCCCTCTAGATTCAATTCTTGTAGTATTTGATATTTCGAGAGATTTTGAATTTTTTTTAAGACAGCAAGACTGTAGACTCGGAATACTCGATCGAGAAATTTTCGATTTAGACCGGGTTTTCTGCATAATAAATCAAGGACTCAACATCTAGGCTCAATATTTGCAGCTTTTAAGTTTGGAAAAATTTATCATTTTTGGTGAAAACACCGAGACTATTGCCTTGTAATAGTGATCAGGAAATTTTCGACTCAGACCGGATTTTCTGCATTATAAATCCCATACACATACTCTAGACTCAATTTCTAATTCAGAAAATCAAGTTATAATCGTAAATATTCCGATCAAGTACTCCAAATCTTGGTGTTTTACCAAAAATATCAAACATTTTCGGAATTTTGAAAACAGCAAACATTGAGTCTGGAGGGCGTGTCAATGATTCCTAACGCAGAAAATTTGGTCTAACTCGGAAATTTCCAGTTCGAATATTCTAAAAAAAGTCAATATATTTCGAAATTTTGAAAACTGCAAAAATTGAGTCTAGATGGTGTGTCAGAGGTTTCTAATATCAAAATTTCCCGATCGAGTATTCGAAGGTGTTTTTAACAAAAATGTTATATAAGTTTCGAAATTAAAAAAAAGTAAAAATTGAGTCTAAAGGGCAAGTCCAGGATTTCATAAGCTGAAAATACGATTTTATCGAAAATTTGCCAATCGAGTATTCCTAGGATATAGACTTGGTGTTTAAAAAATGTAAAAAAATTACGAAATTTCGAAACAGGAGAAATTGAGTCTAGAGGGTGTGCCCGGGATTCCTGATATAGAAAATGCGGTCTAATTCGAAAATTTACTGAATTGTAGACTTTATGGTTTTTCCAAAAATGCCAAATATTTTTGAAATTTTGAAAACTGCAGAAATACAATGTAGAGGGTATGTCCTGGATTTCTAATGCAAAATATCCGGTCTAAATACAAAATTTCAGAATTGAGTTTTCCAAGGCAATAGTCTTGGTGTTTTCCCCAAAAATGTCAACATTTTCGAAAATGAGAAAACTGGAAAAATACAATGTAGAGGGTGTGTTCGGGATTTCTAATGCAACAAATCCGGTCTAAATACATCATTTCAGAATTGAATTTTCCAACGCTATAGTCTTGGTGTTTTTCCGAAAAATGTCAATTTTTTCCAAATTTTGAGAAACTGCATAAATACAATGTAGACGATGTGACCGGGATTACTAATGCATCAAATCCGGTCTAAAATAAAAATTTCAGATTTGAGGTCATGGTGTATTTCCCAAAAAATGAAACGTTTTCCGCAATTATGAATACTGCAAAAATTAAATCTATAAGGTGTGTCCGGTATTTCTAATGCAGAAAATCTAAATCCAACATTTTAATATTAAGTTTTGCAAGTCTTGAAGTTTTTTCTAAAAAATGTCAAAATTTTCGAAATTTTGAAAACTGCAATAATTCAATCAAGAGGATGTGTCCGGGATTACAAATGCAAAAAATCCGGTTTAGATCCAACATTTAAGAATTGAGTTTTCCAAGGCTATAGTCTAAGAGTTTTTCCCAAAAAATCAAAATTTTCAAAATCTTTAAACTTGCAAAAATGCAATATAGACTGTGTGTTCGGGATTTCTGATAAAAATTCCGATATAAATTCAAAATTTGAGAATTGAGTTTTCTAAGGCTATAGTCAGTATTTTTAGCAAACATTTCAAAATTTTCAAAATTTTGAAAACTGCAAAAACACATTCTAGAGAGCGTGTACAGTATTTCTAATGCAGAAATTTAGGTCAAAATCCAAAATTTTAGAATTTAGTCAATGTTTTTCCCAAAAATGTCAAAATTTTCGCAATTTTGAAAACTCTAAAAATAAAATCTAGTGGATGTGTGCGGGATTTCTAGTGCAAAAAATCAAGTCTATATCCATAAAAGTAAAAATTTTCGAAATTTTGAGAAGTCTAAAAATGCAATATTGACGGTGTGCCCGGATTTTTAATGCAGAAAATCCGGTCCAAATCCACCATTTTTAGAATTGAGTTTGCCAAGGCTACAGTCTTGGAGATATTTCCAAAAATGTCAAAATTTTCGAAATTTTGCAAACTTCTCAAATACAATCTAGAAGGTGTATGCGGGATTTCGAATTAAAAACATCTGGTCAAAATACAAAATTTCAGAATAGAGTTTTCCAAGACGATAGTCGTGGAGTTTTACCCAAAAATTTGATAAATTTCGAAATTTTGAAAACTGCAAATATACAAATTAGAGAGTTGTGTTCGGGATTTCTTATGCAATAATTCCTGTCCAAATATAACATTTCGGAGTGAGTTTTCCATGGCTATAGTCTTGGTGATTTTTCTCAAAACGGTCAAAATTTTGGAAAATTTTTAAAATTCCAAAATACAATATACAGGGTTTTTCCGGAATTTCTAATGCAAAAATTCGACCTAAAACCATAATTTCAGGATTGAATACTCCAAGGGTATAATCTTGGAGTTTATTCCAAACAGGTCAAAATAATACAATCTAGATGGTGATTCCCGGATTTGTAATGCAGAAAATCTTGGAGATTTTATAAAAATGTCAAAATTTTCAAAATACAATATAGAGGTTGTATGCGGGATATCAGTTGCAAAAAATCCGGTCTAAATAAAAAATTTCAGAATTGAGTGCAAAAAATCCGGTCTAAATCCAAAATTTCAAAATTGAGTTTTCCAAGGCTATAGTCTTTGTGTTTTCCCAAAAAATGTTAAAATTTTTGAAGTTTCAAAAACTGCAAAAATACTATCTAGAGGGCGTGTCCGGGATTTATAATGCAAAGAATCCGGTCTAAATCCAAAATTTCAAAATTGAGTTTTCCAAGGCCATAGTTTTTGTGTCTTTCCAAAAAATGTCAAATTTTCGAAATTTCAAAACTGCAAAAATACTATCTAGAGGGTGTGTCCGGGATTTATAATGCAAAAAATCCGGTCTAAATCCAAAATTTCAAATTTGGGTTTTCCAAGGCTTTGTGTTTTACCAAAAAATGTCAAAATTTTCGAAATTTCGAAACTGCAAAAATTCAAACTAGAGGGTGTGTCCGGGAATTATAATGCAAAAAATCCGGTCCAAATATAAATTTTCAAAACTGAGTTTTCCAAGGCTATAGTCTGTTTTTTCCAAAAAAATGTCAAAATTTTCGAAATTTCAAAAACTGCAAAAAATACAATCTAGAGGCCGTGTCCGAGGTTTATATTGCAAAAAATGCGGTATAAATCCAAAATTTCAAAATAGAGATTTCGAAGGCTATAGTCTTTGTGCTTTTCCAAAAAATGTCGAAATTTTCGAAATTTCAAAAACTGCAAAAATACTATCTAGAGGATGTGTCCGGGATTTATAATGCAAAAATTCCGTTCTAAATCCAAAATTTCAAAATTGAGTTTTCCGAGGCCATAGTTTTTGTGTTTTTGAAAAAATGTCAAAATTTTCGAAATTTCAAAAACTGCGAGAATACAATCTAGAGGGCTAGTCCGGGATTTATAATGCAATAAATCCGGTCTAATTCCAAGGATATAGTCTTTGTGAATTTCCAAAAAGTGTCAAAATTTTCGAAATTTCAAAAATTGCAGAAATACAAACTAGAGGGTGTGTCCTGGATTTATATAGAAAAATTCCAGTCTAAATCCAAAATTTCAAAATTGAGTTTTCCAAGGCTTTGTGTTTTTCCAAAAAGTGTCAAAATTTTCGAAATTTCAAAAACTGCACAAATACAATCAAGAGGGTATGTCCGGGATTTGTAATGCAAAGAATCCGGTCTAAATTCAAAATTTCGAAATTGAGTTTTCCAAGGCTATAGTTTTTGTGTTTTTCCAAAAAAATTTCGAAATTTCAAAAACAGCAAAAATACTATCTAGATGGTGTGTCCGGGATTTATAATGCAAAAATCCGGTCTAAATCCAATATTTCAAAATTGAGTCTTCTAAGCCTGTAGTCTGTGTTTTTCCAAAAAAATGTAAAAATGTTCGAAATTTCAAAAACTTCAAAAATACTATGTAGGGGGTGTGTCCGGGATTTATAATGCAAAAAATCCGGTCTAACTCCAATATTTCAAAATTGAGTTTTCTAAGGCTATAGTCTTTGTGTTTTTCCAAAAAATGTCAAAATTTTCGAAATTTCAAAAAGTGAGGTAATACTATCTACGCGGTGTATCCGGAATTTATAATGCTAAAAATCCGGTCTATATCCAAACTTTCGAAATTGAGTTTTTTCGCATTTCCAAAAAAAGTCAAAATTTTCGAAATTCCTAAAACTGCAAAAATATTATCTGGAGGGTAAATCCGGAATTTATAATGCAAAAAATTCGGTCTAAATCCAAAATTTCAAAATTGAGTTTTCAAAGGCTATAGATTTTGCGTATTTCCAAAACATAGTAAAATTTTCCAAATTACAAAACCTACAAAAATACAAACTATAGGGTGTAAGCGGGATTTATAATGCAAAAAATCAGGTCTACATCCAAAATTTCAAAATTGAGTTTTCCAAGGCTATAGTCTTTGGTTTTTCAAAAAAATGTCAAAATTTTCGAAATTTCAAAACATGCAAAAATACTATCTAGAGGGCTAGTCCGGGATTTATAATGCAAAAAATCCGGTATAAATCCCAAATTTCAAAATTGAGTTTTCCAAGGCTATGTATGGTCTCTGTGTTTTTACAAAAAATGTCAACATTTTCGAAATTTCAAAAACTGCAAAAATACTATCTAGAGGGCTAGTCCGGGATTTATAATGCAAAAAATCCGGTCTAAATCCACAAAATCGAGTTTTAAAAGGCTATAGTCTTTGTGTTTTTCAAAAAAAGTCAAAATTTTCGAAATTTCAAAAACTGCAAAAATACTATATAGAGGATGTGTCCGGGATTTATAATGCACAAAATCCGGTCTAAATCCAAAATTTCAAAATTAAGTTTTCCAAGGCTATAGTCTTTGTGTTCTTCCAAAAAATGTCAAAATTTTCGAAATTTCAAAAACTGCAAAAATACAATGTAGAAGGTGCTTATTTCCAAATCATAGTCAAAATTTTTCAAATTACAAAACCTACAAAAATACAAACTAGAGGGTGTAAGCGGGATTTATAATGCAAAAAATCCGGTCTAAATCCAAAATTTCAAAATTGAGATATCCAAGGCTTTGTGCTTTTCCAAAAAATACAAAATTTTCGAAATTTCAAAAACTGCAAAAATACTACCTAGAGGGCTAATCCGGAATTTATAATGCAAACAATCCGGTCTAAAACCAAAATTCCAAATTGAGTTTTCCAAGGCTTTAGTCTTTGATTTTGCAAAAAAATGTCAAAATTTTCGAAATTTCAAAAACTGCAAAAATACTCTCTAGAGGTCTAGTCCGGGATTTGTTGTGCAAAAAATTCGGTCTAAATCCAAAATTTCATAATTGACTTTTCCAAGGCTATAGTCTGTGTGTTTTTTCCAAAAAATGTCAAAATTTTCTAAATTTCAAAAACTGCAGAAATACAATCTAGAGGGCGTGTCCGGGATTTATAATGCAAAATATCCGGTCTAAATCCAAAATTTCAAAATTGAGTTTTCCAAGGCTATAGTCTGTGTTTTTCCAAAAACTGTCAAAATTTTCGAAATTTTTTCATAAACTGCAGCAATATAATCTAGAGGGCGTATCCGGGATTTAAAACGCAAAAAATCCGGTTTAAATCCAAAATTTAAGAATTGAGTTTTCCAAGGCTACAGTTTTTGTCTTTTTTCCAAAAACTGTCAAAATTTTAGAAATTTCAAAAACTGCAAAAATACTATCCAGAGGGTGTGTCCGGGATTTATAACGCAAAAAATCCGGTATAAATCCAAAATTTCAAAATTTATTTTTCCAAGGCTATAGTGTTTGTGTTTTTCAGAAAATGTCAATATTTTCGAAATTTAAAAACTGCTAAAGTACTATCTATAGGGCGTGTCGCGGATTTATAATGCAAAAAATCCGGCCTAAATCCAAAATTTCAAAATAATGTTTTCCAAGGCTATAGTTTTTGTGTTCTTCCAAAACCTGTCAAAATTTTCGAAATGTCAAAAACTGCAAAAATACTCTCTAGAGGGTGTGTCCGGGAGTTACAATGCAAAAATTCCTGTTTAAATCCCAAATTACAAAATTGAGTTTTCCGAGGCTATGGTCTTTGTGTTTTTCCAAAAAATGTCAAAATTTTCGAAATGTCAAAAACTGCAAAAATACAATCTAGAGGGCTGTTCCGGGATTTATAATGCAAAAAATCGGTCCAAATCCAAAATTTCAAAGTACTGTTTTCCAAAGCTATAGTCTTGGTGGTTTTCGAAAAAATGTAAAAATTTTCGATAATTCAAAAACTGCCAAAATCTATCTAGAGGGTGTGTCCGGGATTTATAATGCAAAAAATCCGGTCTAAATCCAAAATTTCAAAATAATGTTTTCCAAGGCTATATAGTCTTGGTGGTTTTCCAAAAAATATCAAAATTTTCGAAATTTCAAAAACTGCCAAAATACTTTCTAGAGGGTGTGTCCGGGATTTATAATGCAAAAAATCCGGTCTACTCCAAAATTTCAAAATAGTGTTTTCCAAAAAATGTCAAAATTTTCGAAATTTCAAAAACTGCAAAAATACTATCTAGAGGGTTTGTCCGGGATTTATAATGCAACAAATCCGGTCTAAATCCAAAATTTCAAAATAGTGTATTCCAAGGCTATAGTCTTGGTGGTTTTTCCAAAAAATGTAAAAAATTTTCGAAATTTCAAAAACTGCCAAAAAATACTATCTACAGGGTGTGTTCCGGGATTTATATTGCAAAAACAATCCGGTCTAAATCCAAATATTTCAAAATAAATTTTCTCAAGGCTATTGTCTTGGTGGTTTCCAAAAAATTTCAAAATTTTCGAAATTTCAAAAACTGCCAAAATACTGTCGAGAGAGGGGGGGAGGGGTAGTGGGTTGGGATTTATAATGCAAAAAATCCCAGTCCCCTAATCCATCCAAAATTTCAAAATAGTGTTTTTCCAAGGCTATAGACTTGGTGGTTTTCCCAAAAAAAATGTCAAAATTTTGG
>JASPKZ010008169.1:0-32500 GCA_030220185.1 Diploptera punctata
TTCGAATATTGTGTAGTTACGAATGTAGAAAATATTAAAGTGTTTGGAATTATAAATTCCTGTCTCTCGCAAACCCTGCGTGATGGAGAAAAACCGATATCATATTTGAATTCAGGAGAAAGAATACTATCAGAATCTCATATTTTTTCTTTCTGAGACAAAAAAAAAGTATTTTTTGTTGCTCGGTGCAATCGATTCAATGGTTCCTTCACTCACCTACCAATATTGATTCGACACATGTCCAATTTTACAATCAGGTTAAATAAACAAGATGTATAGGACCATCGCATTTCAGCATTACATTACGTAGAAGCAGGATGGATATATAATAAACGACCTAATGTTTTTGTAATGACGACTAGAGTGTGTTTTTGTGAGGTAAACATCTTTAGATTTATGTCGTCTCGTTACGTCAGCAAGGAAATAGTATAGTCTATTAACAATGACAAAACATGCTGATGAGCTAGGCGGGGTTTGTTTGGAACAGGTGCGCATGAGCAGACCGGCTACTTCTCTGTTATTTACATACGCACATTTCTCATATTAGAGGTGGACCTCCGAGAAAACAATGCCTTATTAATGTCTGCAAATATAAGCTTATTTCATCACCTTAACAACAAACCCTGGACTTACGGTCAGAGATCCGGACATGGAGTCACATGTCCTGGAGCTCGATTACCTCCTTACAAGGCAACAATACTTCTGAAATTCATTTTTGCGCTGTAATGCGACTTTAGTTGTACTTACAGCAATGACTACCATATTGAAAGTTCAACTTCCTACATATCGGGGTTACCAACTTAAATAACTATCCATCCATCCATAGTAAATCTGCCCGAGAGCAGGTCTTTCGCTGCAATCATAGCATTTTCATGCTATGCTTTGCAGGTGTGGTAGCTTCATGTTCCTTTCCACACCGGTGAAGGATGATGATGATGATTATGTAGGCCATATGATTTCGGGGACCGTTTGGGGCTTGAAGTTTTCTGACATTTGTCTTATAGGCGAGGAAAACCCCGATAAAAACCTCACCCAGGAAAACTGCCACGATCGGGGATCGAACCAGGGCCTGTTGCGTGACAAGGCTGCCTAGTAACTACGAACTAAGGCATCACTGATTGTTCTACGAGTAATAGTAGATAAAACATTTAAGGGTCATTTCAGTTTAAATCAGGGGGAATATATATATATTATATATATATATATATATGATATGAAAAGAAAAATGAATGCTTGAGTCGGGATTTGAACTCGAGTCTTTATAATATCTATATTTATAATATTTATAATAATATAAATTATAATATTTATAATATAATTTATATTATAATATAATAATATTTTATATAATATAATAATATTTATACCCCTCAGGGGTCCTCTTCTAGGGGATATGTGGATGGCGACCACAAGGTGCCCAAGCTGTGCAAAACATTTCTTCCACTTACTTGTGTTTTGCACTCTTTTAACTTTACTATCTAACCTCTCTTGGTTAACTCTTGTTTTTTTGACGCCAATGCTATTAGGGCATCCGAGGGTTAGGGAGTCTTTCCTTTCTTCCATTTCTTCTTTCCTTTAGTTTCTTTTCATCTCCAGAAAAGCCTGACCAGAGGCTATAAGATGGCAGCCCATCACTGGTCTTGCCTTCCTTTGGCCAGCAACCAATCGAAGGGACTATTATTATGCTTTCAAGTCTTATACGAGAATTTCCCTCAAACGCTGGAGGGAAAATTTTCTATAGGATCGTAACAGGCCTTGGCCTAATACTTCGAAGGAAGAAGAAGAAGAATAATATTTATAATATAATATAATTATAATATAATTTATAATATTTATAATAAAATATATAACAATTATATAATATAATAACTCGATATTTATAATATATATATATATATATATATATATATATATATATATACACTACTGGGGGCAGAGGATAATTGCAATTACCGGATCCTTGATCTGGTCAAAAACCCTGATGGAACTGATATTTAACCTCTGCGGTGAATTTCGGTGAAGTCCGGAGGTTCTAACGTAGCCAAATCCACTCTCCTCACCTCAAAGTTGGGGCCCCTCAGGGCCTTCTTAAGATCTTTTAAGATGGAAAAGAGAGAGTGGGGTGTGAAAAGAAACGGGAATCTAGCACATCTATATATCCCCAGTAAAGCTGCAAAATATTAAAATAAATAGTTTCTATGCAGTTACAAAAAGGAAAGCTGAGTTAAGGAAAGAATGGAGAATGCTGAATTTGCAGTGAAAGACCTGCTCTTGAGCAAAACACCATGGTGAATATGGACTATATATGTATATAATTATGTCCACCGGTGTGGTATCGAGGTACTGTGCTGCCTTGTCACGCAGCGACCCCGGATTCGATCCCTGGTTGGGACAAGCTTCTTGGATGGTGCTTTTTTTCGGGCGTTTTCCTCACCCTTAAGACAAATGCAGGGAACTTTAAGGGCCAAACGGTTCCCCAACATCATCTGGTCATCATTATCATCATTAATATATTAATTTTAGGATTAACTCCTCTCCTGGTGCAACATTATCATTATATATCATCAGGGCAGCGTAACTCAGACTTTCAGGGGCCTCAACCTCACAAGTTGGTTATAATAATGACATGCCAGGAGAGAATACCAGAATATCGAAATGACTACATGTGGCATTGAAAAAATATATTTAAGGGTCATTCCAGATTAAATCAGCTATATACATATACATATATATATATTATAATTAAATGTTTAACATTGAACAATGCAAGCTTAATATGGTAAGATAAGAAAAATAAATGCCTGGACGGGGTTCGAACCCGGATCTCTGAGTCTGTACCTCAGTGTGATATCCATTACACCACCAGGCGAATCCAATTCAAACATTTATTTTTCTTATATATGTATTACATTCTCCATTATTACTAGATGTCGCGAGAACTCGGTCTTCACTGCCATCTAGTAGCTGACTATAACAAGTAAGCAAATTAAAGAGAATATAATACATATATAAGAAAAATAAATGTTTGAATTGGATTCGCCTGGTGGTGTAATGGATATCACACTGAGGTACAGACTCAGAGATCCGGGTTCGAATCCCGTCCAGGCATTTATTTTTCTTATCATACCATATATATAGTAAAACTTGTTTAATCCGGAACGTGAATTATGTGTAAATCTGTCCAATGTGAATAAATATATTGGTCCCGGCGAAATAATAGTAATTTTACGTGTATTTATATTGCATAAAACGGAATCTCTCCAACGCGGAAACGCAAGGATAACGCTCGTTTCCATTCCAACACGTTGCAGGCACATGACGCGCAACATGTCCCGGCACATGTTGCGCATCATTTTTTGACTATTTCCAATTTCCTGCGACATCTGCAACATTAGTGTAGAGGTTTGGAAAGCAAGACTTCAGTTTATACAGTGAATCAGATACAGAGCTATCCAGCGTTTCTTGAGGTTCAAATATTTGAGCGATATGGACAACTCATTTACTTCAGCTTTTGTGGTAATACTATGAACTTCTAAAAAAAAAAGGCGAAAACGACCGAGATGGTGGATTAGAAGTTTTCTAGCAAAAAAGACATTCGGAAGGAGCCTACAACTCGTCGATGGGAGACTTGCGTCTCCAAAGTGGTTACGAGAAGTTTGTTAGAATGACAGCAAGTGATTTTGAATTTTTACTAAACCTTATTGGGCCGGAGATTACAAAATCCAGGAAATGTCGAGAACCAATTTCTCCTGGTGAAATGTTAGCCACAACCCTACGTTTCTTAGCGACAGGCGATAGCTACAGTTCTTTAATGTATTTACACATAAAAAAGAAATAACAGCACTGACGCCACTGAAAATAACAAACAAGAGAGCATGTTTGAACTTAAACTCGCAGCGCAGCGTCTGGAAGACAGCGAAGTATGGATATTGTACAACTAGTTTGAAAGGAATGTGCGAATATAGACTGTACTGCGCATGCGCGTGTCCTTGGGACATGTTGCAGTCTGTTTCCATTATCCTGTGGCACAAGTTGCGATACATGTTGAGCAACGCAGTCGCCTGGCATATTTTTGTCCCCGGCACTTGTGCCGCAACATGTTGCATACTGTTTCCATTTCAACAAACTTCGGGCACATGTGACGGCACATGTCGCGCAACATGTTGCGGGGCATATTTATAGTAATTGAAACGAGGCTATACGTTATTTCTACACAATTCATTAAAGAGTTTGTTCATAAGGCAGAAACATAGAGAGAGAAATAAATTAGTTTCCACTTCATTGAATTCCGTTAGGCGAATTAACAATAAGTGATGACTGATGACTACTGTCTCCGGGAGAAGTAGAGTTTCTACCTGTATCTGCAATGTTCTTTCGGCCTCACTGCACAGAAGTTTTGCGAAATACAGGTCCATTTAACACATATTTGAATATCTGGCGTGTGACATCTGTTTTATAAATAACCAATGCAATGTAAAATCTTAAATTATTTTAAGGTCTGAGACCGATTGTGTATCTTTCACAGGTAGCGTTCTGAATTTACGGAATAAAGATGGATAAATCGTATGTATCATTCTCATTAAACGAAAAAGTGAAAGTAATTGAAGATAAAGAAAAACTAACTCTCAGTACGCGAAATAATGACTAAATAAACACAAAGGAAAAATAATGAATGAAATAGTCAAATAATGAGCAAAAAAAATCCAACGAGGCGTGGGAGTGTTTTGCAACACCGCGATCAAAAAATCTCCAAATTTCCGGACCACAGTTAGTGAGTGGAAACCGAAACTGTATACTTTAATTTCAGGATACGCGCCTAAGAGACATTTTTAACGCTGACGAAACGGGACTGTTTTTTCGCGGGTTACCGTCGAAGTCACTCGTACATACTATACATCACTTTCCAATGGCAGCGAAACTACAATATTAATCCAAGGTACCTATAAGGTCATACGGTGCTCTATAATCTAATATTGTTTTTTTTGTTTTTTATAATGCGGAAAGGTGTCTAATGTGGAAAAATAATTGATCCTATGCGATTCCGCTTTGAACAAGTTTAACTGTATATATATATATATATATATATATATATATATATATATATATATATATATATATATAATATATATATGTCCACCGCTGTGGTCTCGAGATAGTGTGCTGCCTTGTCACGCAGCGGGCCCGGGTTCGATCCCCGGTCGGGGCAGTTTTTCTGGGTGAGGTTTTTATCGGGCTTTTTCCTCACCTGTAAGACAAACGTCAGGAAAACTTTAAGGCCCAAACGGTCTCCGAAATCATATGGCCATCATCCTTATCATTATCATCCTTACAATATCATGATCATCATCATCCTTCACCGGTGTGGAAAGCAACGGGAAGCTACCACACCTACAGAATTCCCTAGTAAAGCTGCAAGCATAGCATGAAAATGCTATGATTGCAGTGAAGGACCTGCCTTCGGGCAGAATTACTATGGATGGATATATATATATATATATATATATATATATATATATATATACATATACATATATATATGGTATGATAAGAAAAATAAATGTCTGGACGGGATTCGAACCCGGAACTCTGAGTCTGTACCTCAGCGTAATATCCATTACACCACCAGGCGAATCCAATTCAAACACTTATTTTTCTTATATATGTATTATATTCTCGGTCTTCACTGCCATCTAGTAGCTGACAATAACAAGTAATCAAATTAAAGAGAATATGTTTTATTAAGCTTGCATTGCTCAATGTTAAACATATATATATATATATATATATATATATATATATATAAACTGAAGTCGCATGTTCAAAACGTTACCATTTTTAAATTGTGCAACGATATGGTGCATTGAACATCTAAACTGAATAACTTCAGATCTCTGTTTGATATAGAATAATAAAGAATAATATATGTCATATTATCGTACTTTACATGCTTTATATTAGCTTGACCTGTATCCATCTATGTAACGGAATCTTTCAACACGATTTCACCCACTTAAAAACATTGGATCGACTCGAAACTTTGTATAATTTTAAAGGACCAATGACAATACAATATTTTCATAAATAATATTAATATATAATAGGTGGCTGACTTATCGACTTTTAGTCCATCGTTGTAAGAAATTAATATTATATCCTCTGGTAGCTTAGTTGGTAGAGTGGTGGACTGAAGTGGTATATAATTTCAGCAATCCATAAGTCGCTGGTTCAAATCCTGCCCGAAGGAATTTTTTTAGAAGAGTATAACTTTTAGCTCATACTAGAATAGTATCCAATTTAAAGATATTTATATTTTTAGAAAACCAAACTAAAAAAGTAAAAAATAAATGATAGTTTAAAAAACTAAAACAACACGTTTTATTAGAAAACCAAACTAAAAAAGTAAAAAATAAATGATAGTTTAAAAAACTAAAACAACACGCTTTATTAGAAAACCAAACTAAAAAAGTAAAAAATAAATGATAGTTTAAAAAACTAAAACAACACGCTTTATTAGAAAACCAAACTAAAAAAGTAAAAAATAAATGATAGTTTAAAAAACTAAAACAACACGCTTTATTAGAAAACCAAACTAAAAAAGTAAAAAATAAATGATAGTTTAAAAAACTAAAACAACACGCTTTATTAGAAAACCAAACTAAAAAAGTAAAAAATAAATGATAGTTTAAAAACTAAAACAACACGCTTTATTAGAAAACCAAACTCAAAAAGTAAAAAATAAATGATAGTTTAAAAAACTAAAACAACACGCTTTATTAGAAAACCAAACTAAAAAAGTAAAAAATAAATGATAGTTTAAAAAACTAAAACAACACGCTTTATTAGAAAACCAAACTAAAAAAGTAAAAAATAAATGATAGTTTAAAAAACTAAAACAACACGCTTTATTAGAAAACCAAACTAAAAAAGTAAAAAATAAATGATAGTTTAAAAAACTAAAACAACACGTTTTATTAGAAAACCAAACTAAAAAAGTAAAAAATAAATGATAGTTTAAAAAACTAAAACAACACGCTTTATTAGAAAACCAAACTAAAAAAGTAAAAAATAAATGATAGTTTAAAAAACTAAAACAACACGCTTTATTAGAAAACCAAACTAAAAAAGTAAAAAATAAATGATAATTTAAAAAACTAAAACAACACGCTTTATTAGAAAACCAAACTAAAAAAGTAAAAAATAAATGATAGTTTAAAAAACTAAAACAACACGCTTTATTAGAAAACCAAACTAAAAAAGTAAAAAATAAATGATAGTTTAAAAAACTAAAACCACACGCTTTATTAGAAAACCAAACTAAAAAAGTAAAAAATAAATGATAGTTTAAAAAACTAAAACAACACGTTTTATTAGAAAACCAAACTAAAAAAGTAAAAATAAATGATAGTTTAAAAAACTAAAACAACACGCTTTATTAGAAAACCAAACTAAAAAAGTAAAAAATAAATGATAGTTTAAAAAACTAAAACAACACGCTTTATTAGAAAACCAAACTAAAAAAGTAAAAAATAAATGATAGTTTAAAAAACTAAAACAACACGTTTTATTAGAAAACCAAACTAAAAAAGTAAAAAATAATGATAGTTTAAAAAACTAAAACAACACGCTTTATTAGAAAACCAAACTAAAAAAGTAAAAAATAAATGATAGTTTAAAAAACTAAAACAACACGCTTTATTAGAAAACCAAACTAAAAAAGTAAAAAATAAATGATAGTTTAAAAAACTAAAACAACACGCTTTATTAGAAAACCAAACTAAAAAAGTAAAAAATAAATGATAGTTTAAAAAACTAAAACAACACGCTTTATTAGAAAACCAAACTAAAAAATGAAAAATAATTTTAATTTCCAACACGCTTGGGATGAAATTAAAGTGGTCAACAAAAAAATCATCTCCAACACATCTAGAATAAAACTAGAGTTATCTACAAAAAAAAATAATTTTACCATCAAAAGCGTGGGGTGCTCTATATCAATTAATATATTTGATAATAAACAGATATTGGTAAAAGTAAAGCCTCTAAGAAGAAAACGTAAAAACCTTAAAAAGCACCCCACGCTTTTAATGGTAAAATTATTTTTTTGTAGATAACTCTAGTTTTATTCTAGATGTGTTGGAGATGATATTTTTGTTGAACACTTTAATTTTATCCCAAGCGTAATGCAAATTAAAATTATTTTAATTTTTTAGTTCTATTTTCTAACAAAGCGTGTTGTTTTAGTTTTTTAAAACCATTATTTATTAAAAATAATCCGTAATGTTACCCCGTACGCATAAAAAAGAGATAAGTAATACCCTACATACCTTTAATTCAGTCCTGATCTCGAAATTATTGAATATCACACACTGCAATTACCGTATACCAGAACGTGATGCAAACTTGGTACATGTAGAATGATGCAACTTACCTGAAACAAACAAGAGAAAAAATTATTCAATATCAATGTTTTATTATAGGATATTTTTGTGGGGATTTAATTGATAGTATATTAATAATAATAATAATAATAATAATAATAGTAATAATAATAATAATGATGATGATGCAAGATGGGTCCACCGCTGTGGTCTCGGGTGAGCGTGCTGCCTTGTCACGCAGCGGACCCGGGTTCGATCCCCGGTCGGGACAGTTTTTCTGGGTGAGGTTTTTATCGGGGTTTTTCCTCACCTGTAAGACAAATGTCAGGAAAACTTTAAGGCCCAAACGGTCCCCGAAATCATATGGCCATCGCAATAATCATCATTCATATTCATCTTAGGTTAAGCTTAGGATCAGGGATTCTCCTGGCGCACCACTATCATCATCATCATCATCACTCATCATATCATCGGGGCAACGTAACCCCGCCTTCCAGGCGCCCCAACCTCAAAAGAGGGTAACAAGTACGCCATGCCAGGAGAGAAACCAGGAATGTCGAAAGACAAACCTGGGGCATTTGAAAAAATAATAATAATGCAAGATGGACAGAACAACTGTGAGGCGGAACAGGCAATTTGCCTAGCCCGTGAAGTGAAGAAGAATAAGAAGATAATAATGCTTTATTTTAGCTGGCAGAGTTAAGGTCATAAGGCCTTCTTTCCCACTCAACCAGCGAATAGTAGAATTATACAAAAATTACATACATATTACAATTTTAAGATATTATTAAAATACAGACTAGACAAAATACAATGATGTGATCTAATACTAACAAAAACATGGAATATAATAAAATTAAAATGATATAAAATAAAGTAAGTAGCCTCCTAGATGATTATTAATGGAATGCTCTATATAGTTGTTATGCAGTTAATGTTTTCATTGTGTCGAACTTAAGATATCAGTTAATTTGGATTTAAATAATGATAGTGATAAATAGAATCCATTTAACAAATGTTACTTTTTTAAAAATTCCACATGTTTCAACAGCAGTGCTTAAAGTCTTGAGAAAGACCGTTAATAAGAGATCAGTAGGTGTGAAAAGACAACCCCTCCCCTCCTGTTCAACTCTACGTCGGATAGGCTGACGAGGTAAGACACTGCTACTCACTTCTCAGTTGTGATGTTTCATTGTGTGTGCTCCTGATGCAGGTAGTAAACAGTGAATCGTGCAATTATACCACCAAGTTAACTCTGCACGGACGGAGGGGAATAGTTTTAGCGCTAGTGTCGCCGAACTACTGAATCTATGGAAGGGATGTAGGAGAAGACTGTACATCCGATCACGTACCGAATGGTTCAACTTTAAGTGTGGGCGGAGAATCCCTAAACACATGCGAAAGATCTTAACATGGTTGTCAAATTAGTAATTTAAGCACGGAACGCTCAAGCGGTGGCATCATTTAAAATCACAGTATTTGTCGACTCTCCGTTACCAACCTCGCTATTAATCACAAGTAGAACATGTAATGAGAAAGGACAGCCCATTCCTACACGTAACCCCAATAGTAACAGAGTTGTCAAATTAGTAATTTTGCCAATGACCGCCTAGAAGGACGGACCATTAAAATTCATAGTATTTGTCGGCTCTCTACCTGCCAGACAAAGAACATCTACAGAGGACAGGAAGTGGCAAAATACTAAGGAAGAGAAAGAGAAAGGCAGCATGTTAGTTAACACATTTTCTACCTACACAGATAATTTAGTGGAGTAATACATGACTTCGGAGATATTCTGAGGTAACAATCTACGACTTCTTTTTATAGGGCTACATAAAGAACTTTATCATAAGTAATGCTACGAGTGATTTCCAAATTATCGATAAATCCACGACTCACAAAGTGAGAAGTGAATTTATCTAGATAATTTGGAAATCAAGAGTGGCATTTGTTAGGACTATTTAACGAATAAAATTAAGCTGTTTACTCACAAATCATTGTTTAACTATAGTTATTTTAAAATATTTATATATTTAATGTAAACGGCGATGTTTGAAAACAAATCAGAAATGTGAGGTTATGTTAATTCACTGCAACTAGATCATATTATGTATTGCCAAATAATATCGCAATATTGTAAGAATATTCATAATCAATATTACGAGTTATTCATTTATTTTTTTAGTAAACAACTCAGTAAAATCAAGGAATCTTTTCATTATTTGCTATATTCAATGTATTTGTTGGAGAAAAATAATGTTTTGCCCTGTTCACAATATTAAAAAGGAGGAGCTTTCTTTATCACAAAAGCAGGAGCTGATAAAGAGAAATCGATAAAGAGCGAGATGAAACACGACTGCCATTGGTTGTAAAACGAAATTCATTGAAACGTGATTGGTCATTGACTAGCATTTGTGGCATGAGTTAAATAGTCATAAGTAATGCCACGAGTGATTTCCAAATTATCGATAAATTCACGACTCACGAAGTGAGGAGTGAATGTATCTAGAGAATTTGGAAATCAAGAGTGGCATTTGTTAGGACTATTTAACGAATAAAATTAAGCTGTTTACTCACAAATCATTATTTGAATATAATTACTGGTGTTTTAAAATATGTTTAAACAAATTAGACATGTGAGGTTATGTATATTCACTGCAACTCGATCATATTATTTATTGCCAAATAGGATCGCAATATTGTAAGAATGCACTCTAGTGGAGAAATAATGAAACATCAAACTATTATAATCAACATTATAGGTTAATCATTTATATTCTGAATAAACAACTCAGTAAAATCACTGAATCTATTCATTATTTGCTATATTCAATGTATTTGTTGGAGAAAAATAATGGTCTAACCTGTTCAGAATATTAAAAAAGGAGGAGCTTTCTTTATCACAAAAGCAGGAGCTGATAAAGATAAATCGATAAAGAGCGAGGTGAAACACGACTGTCATTGGTGTAAAACAGAATTCATTGAAACGTGATTGGTCATTAACTAGCATTTGCGACATGTGTTAAATAGTCTAAAAATTTTATCACAAAATCTGCAAGACCTCCGATTTCGAATCACTGTACCATCGAATCCATCCTTATAGATATGTTGGAGCTTGTGTGATGAGTAGGAATATCGCCTTGGTGTCTGCAGCTTGACACGTGGATCACACATCGAGTATATTTGGAGCAGGTACTAAAATGTCTTATTTTTTTCTTTTTCCAATGACACCAGTTTCGAATAAATCTAACAACTAGCTGCGACGCTATAGCAGGTTGAACGGAATCTTTTTTTGGACACGATATATATTTTTTAATTGCATACAAGTTACTTTTTACCTCGCATCACAAGCGCCACTCCTTAAGGACTTAAAACCTTCCCTTCTGGAATTTGAGTAATGTTAGTATATGTGCATTTATGTGTAACTTTACACAATGCATGTAAAAAGGCGATGTAAATACGAAGAAGCTGAGGGTTTAGCTTGGAAGTGATATACATTTCACAGCAGTAAGTTGGCAGTTATTGAAAGAAATATACACACAAACACCGCCTCTTCTGGTCCGCCCACCTTCTTCATACCACTACTTGTCCCAGAAGGCGCCAGCACTACCACTCTCGGCAACTTAACAAATACTATGTCTACGTACAATAATTTAATCTTTCTGGCGACCATCTGCAAGTTGGATACCCTGCTAGACTGTACAGTCCACAGACGAAGTGTATGAAATCATCAGGTATTTCATACTCAGCATATTATATCATGAAGGAAAACAAGGAAAGATATGAAACTTAAATTATATAAAACAATGGCTGTTCCTTTGTTGTTGTATGGAAGTGAAAATTGGATAATGAAATCAAGGGATAAAAGCAGGATACAGACTGCGGAAATGCTATTTTTACGTAATGTGAAAGGATACACAAGAGCGGATAGAATAAGGAATGAAACTATACGAGAAGAATTAAATATATATAAAATTGAAGATAAAATCAGCGAAAATAATAAGAAATGGACAGAACACTTAATGAGAATGAACAACGAAAGAATACCAAAAAGAACCTTCCTGTATAATCCCAGAGGAACAAGAGATGTTGGACGACCACGCAGAAGATGGACTCCACTTTTAACTTCGCCGGAACAGGCTGCATAGCCTAAACCTTGTAGTAGAAGAAGAAGAAGGATTGTACTATAAAATGAGATGCAAAAAAAAAATTAAACATAGGTTCCTCTTCTTCTTCTTCTTCTTCTTCTTCTTCTTCTTCCTTCCAAGTATTAGGCCAAGGCCTCTTACGATCCTATAGAAAATTGTCCGATCCTTCTGGGAAATTCTCGTATATGACTTGAAAGCATAATAATAGTCCCTTCAATTGGTTGCTGGTCAAAGGAAGGCAAGGCCAGTGATGCGGCTGCCATCTTATAGCCTGGTCAGGCTTTTCTGGAGAAGAAAAGAAAATAAAGGAAAGAAGAAATGGAAGAAAGGAAAGACTCCCTAGCCCTCGGATGCCCTAATAGCGTCAGGGTCGAAAAAACAAGAGTTAACCAAGAGAGGTTAGATAGTAAAGTTAAAAGAGTGCAAAACACAAGTAAGTGGAAGAAATGTTTTGCTTATAATTCTGGAAATGCGTGCTATTATGCATTGCCGAGACTTTTGTTGCCCCAACTCCTTTCAAAAAACGTTAAACTGAAAATATAGGCTGTGAAGTGCTTTGTGTGGAGTGTAGTATTGTATGTTGCAGAGACGTGGACATTACGACGGAATAAGAAAAAGCCGACTGGCAGTTTTTGAAGTGTGGATACGGAGAAAAATGGAACGTATAAAATGGACAGACAAAATAAAAAATAAAGATGTGCTAGAGAGAGTGGGTGAAGGAAGAAAAATGCTAGAATTCATAAAGAAGAGGAAAAGAAATTGGATTGGCTAAGAAGAAATTAACTGCTAACGGATGCCCTAGAAAGAATGGTCAACGGAAGGAAAGTGAGGTAGAAACAGACATCAGATGATAGACAATGCAAAAAGAAAAGCTGATTTAAGGAAAGAGTAGAGAATGCTGAGTATGCATTGAAAGACCTGCTCTTGGGCAGAGCACTATGTATGTAGATCAGATATGGCACAAACAATACGTCACAAGACGTAAGATCAATGCAACGAATTATAAATTGAAGTTAGACCTATGATGTGAAGTAAAATAAACCGGGATCTTTTACAACATGTGACGCGAAAAATGTTTCTAAGTTCCAATCGTACACCATGCTCCTGCGCCAACAAAAGGGAAGCGGTTTACACTATGGGATCACGGGATGCAGCCAACATATACAATATATTTAACGAACCTAAAATCTAATCTAACGCAATTTAAGCACTCTAACCTGTGAAAGAATGCAACGCCCAAATATAAATTGTAAATTCTGAAATTCTGAAGTATATGTGTACAGTTAATTAGTTCATACTCTATGTTGGCTGCACTGGAACACGACTTTATTTTTACATAGAATGTTCGTTAAAATCAATATGGCAGCCATATCTTCATGATACGCATGTAGTTAAATTATCATAAGTAATGCCACGAGTGATTTCCAAATTATCGATAAATTCACGACTCACGAAGTGAGGAGTGAATTTATCTAGAGAATTTGGAAATCAAGAGTGGCATTTGTTAGGACTATTTAACGAATAAAATAAAGCTGTTTACTCACAAATCATTATTTAACTACAGTTATTTAAAAATATTTTTATATTTAAAGTAAACGGTGATGTTTGAAAACTAATGAGAAACGATAGGTAGCCTACGCTTCTACTGCTTCTTTTGTTATCACTGCAACCAGATCATACTATTTATTGCCAAAGGAACGCAATATTGTAAGAATGCTCTCTAGTGGAGAAAAAATGAAACACATCAATCTGTATATTAATTCATTTTTGATGTCGTATACATTTAAGAAGAAAGTGCAAACAGTGGTTTCTTTTTTTGGTGGTATAATCAATTGCTACAAATGTTGACATGTAAGCACTATATATATACAATCTGGTAGCCGTATTTGTTATAGGCTCAGTCACTGCAAAATAACGGTCAGACCTGTTCAGAATATTAAAAAGGAGGAGCTTTGCTTAATATATGATAATCCTAACGTTGATAATTATTTCGTGAAACACGTCTCTGATTGGTTGTAATACAGAAATCATTGAAACGTGATTGGTCATTGACTCCCATTTGGGGCATGAGTTAAATAGTCATTGTAAACATATTGAAATAATTGTTAGAAAAATGTGAAAATCACTGTAAGTGGTGGGATATTATTTGAAAAATGGAACCCTAAGAATAAAATTTGACAGGAGTTTATGAAATAATTTTAAAAAATCGCGTCGCGTGTTTTAAAGATTAGCCAATGAACCTATTCATTAGGCAACACAACTTTCAAACTTCGGTGTTCTATCTTGCCGAATACACCGCGAAGAGTTTCCAACTTTCTTCTTCTTCTCCCAATGGCGCTACAGCCCATAGCGCGCCAAGACCTTCTTGATGCAAGACCTCGAATCTTTTCTATCCAATTCTCTCTGTTGCCAGTTCCTACAGTTCAGGATTTGATGTCAGTCTCCCTTCATTGAGTCCATCCATCTTTCCCTAGGTTTTCCCACTGGTCGCTTCCCAAAATTTTCCTCCGTTATCACTAGACGTGCATGGAAGCTTCTTGTAGGAAAATCAGAGGGAAAACACCCAGTTGGCAGACCAAGAATGAGGTGGGAGAATAACATTAACTATGATTTGAAGTCCACCGCTGTGGTCTCGAGGTAGCGTGCTGCCTTGTCACGCAGCGGGCCCGGGTTCGATCACCGGTCGGGGCAGTTTTTCTGGGTGAGGTTTTTATCGGGGGTTTTCCTCACCTGTAAGATAAATGTCAGGAAAACTTTAGGGCCCAAACGGTCCCCGAAATCACATTGCCATCATCTTAATCATCATCATCATAGCTATGATTGCAGTGAAGGACCTGCCTTCGGGCAGAATTACTATGGATGGATGATTTGAAGGAAGTAGATTATACAGGGAATGATTGGAAAGCATTAGCTGAGGATAGGGATGTATGGAAGGCTTATGTCCGCGCGGCGATGAACCTACGGGTTCGAGAGTGCCAGTCAGTAAGTAAGTAAGTACCACTTACTTAGGTAAACATTGTTAGTCCATTCTTTGAACGTGTCCGGTCCATTGTATTTTTCTAAATTTCAGAAGAGTTGATAAATCAGTTTCCTTAAAAAGGTTATAGATTCCTTCTTATACCTCAATCTCCTTCTTCCATGCTCTTTTGCTGGTTCACATATCCTTCTCAAAATATTTCTTTCAAAAGTGTTAAATAAATTCTCAGAGCTTTTTTCATAGTCCAGGTTTCAGTTTCATATATCAATATTGGATTATGTAAGTTTTATATAGCATTATTTTAACTTTCCTAAAGATAATTTTGGATTTTAGGATTGGAAGTAGTCCATAATATGCCTTATTTCTTGTCTTGTCTTGTAAGCCCACGTTTCCCTTAACAGAGATTTAGGCACTCTCCCCTACAGGGAGATTTTGAACCATACTAATTTAGTTACACTTGTTTTTGTATAGATGTCATTTGAATGATCCGTGGTCAGCGTTCCGCCTCACACTGACATCTAGGAAACCAAGATAGTACTAGGACGGGAAAATTCGGTAAATTTTGCTTCGAAGCCTTTTCATTCAGGCTTAAGGACCTTTTACGAGCCTGAAATCTTCAGACTCGGACCCACGGCTTAAAGTCCCTCCCGGAGGACTTTGCTCCTTGTATTTTTCCATCCTAAAAAAATCCATCGAGCTCGGCCGGGTTATATGCCTTATTTAATAGAACGAAATTATTTACATCACAAATTTACCTCTTTTTACCTCTTTTTACCCTTTATCACAATTTCTCAGCAATATTGAGAATAATGAAAATCTAGTCAAGTGTTCAGGGTGGATATTTCTCTATGTCCATTCAAAGAAGCTTAATGTATAATTATACACACTATATGATTTCTAATGAAGACCACTGTCCATGGAAGTGTAGTAGCTTATTTGAAACAAGTGAAAGTCACACGTGAGTAAAGCATGGTTGCCTAGCAACGTTAGTAGAAAATAATCCCACCAAACTTCTCTTTTGTTCCAAGCTGGGCATCCAGTTAAAAAAAAAAAGCATCACAAAGCGTGAAGTGTTGCCCTACACCAATGTGTTTTCTCTTTCAAATTAATTCCTCGCCATTCAAAAAATCCACAAAGCGAATAAAATGGCTAACAAACTAAACAAACAATCGTTAAAACATATCTAGTTAATTATACATCAGACTTTTTATTTTGTACGTCTTCTAATCATTTCCTGCTTTTAAGGAAATCCGAAAGAATGTAGAAATTAAGACTGTTACCATGAAAATATTCATTAAATTTGTTTACCACTCTTCATTGATCCTATTTAATAAACACCGAAAATGACGATAACTATTACATATATATAATATATAAAAATTAATGGAAACAAACAGTAAACAGTGGAATTTCAATAACTAGGAAAAATAATTCAAACAATATTATATGCTGATGATCAAATAATATTATCAGATTCCGAAGATAGCTTACAAATAGCAGCATATCAATTTATTCAAAATTGCCAGCAAATATAATATGAAAATTTCCACATCAAAATCCAAAACAATGGCAATGTGTGGAAAAAACATACAACGGGTGAAAATTGAGATCGATGGAAAAATTATAGAACAAGTGTCAGATTTCTCTTACTTAGGAAGTGTATTTGCAGAGTATAAGAGTGACATTGATTCAAAATTACAAAAATATAATAAAATGAATGGGGTAATACGAAGACATTTTGGTAAACAGATGAGGACAGAGACAAAACTAAGATTACATAACGTCACATCAAAAGCTGCTCTAAAATACGGAAGTGAAATTTGGATTTTAAATAAAAGAAACTCTCATAACTTCAAGTAAGCCAAATGCGCTTCTTTACGATCATTGTTAGGAGTTAATAGACGGATCACCAAAGGAACACTACTATCAGAGGAAAACTTGGAGTAGCAAGTTTAAATGAAGATATCCAAAAATACCAACAAGAATGGAAAAATCATCTGAGAAGAATGGCAAGAAATAGACTTCCAAAATTGGCATTCCAATATACCCCAACTGGACATAGGGACCAAGGAAGACCAAAACATCGGTGGAAAGATCAAGACCATCTTCGCTAGGTTTACCGTACAGGCCACATGGCCTAAAACGAATTTGTTCATGATGATGATAAAAATTAATGTTTGTTTGTTAGTATGTTTGTTTGCTTGTTTGTTCGTACTTTATGTGCGGCCATACCGTTGATCCGATTGTGATAGGGGTTTTGCAAAATGTTCAGGAGATTCCCTGGATGAACATAGGCTATAAGAGGGTTGTGATATTCAAACTCTTCACCCCTAAAAATCACTCTTTGTAGTGAAAACGTGAAATAAAGTCTCTATTTTCACGCTGCCTAAACCATAACAAATACACCAAATTAATGTGCACAGAATTGAATATCTCAAAAAACTCTACAAAAAAGTCCGCGATAGCATATGTTTTTCTTTTACGGATAACTCACAATAACCATTTTTGTCTTTCATTGATTCTAAGAAGATCGGGATAAGTAGATTCCCGGGCAAGCGTGCTCTGCCATACCGTTCATCCGATTGAGATGGGGCTTTTTGAAAAATGTTCAGGAGATTCCGGGGATGAACATAGGATATAAGTGAGTTGTAATACTCAACCCCTTCACCCCTAAAAGTCAGCCTTTGTAGTGAAAAAGTGAAATAAAGTCCCTATTTTGATGCTTAAATGGCTTACGCTGCCTAAACCATAACAAATATACCAAATTAATGTACACAGAATTGAATATCTCAAAAACCTCTACAAGAAAATCCGCGACAGCATATGTTTATCTTCTATGGATAACTCACAATAACCACTTTTGTCTTTCATTGATGCCAAGAAGATCGGGATAAGCTGATTCCCGGGCAAGTATAACAGTGCACGGCTGGTGGTAAAAATACATTAACATTTATTTAGGAGTAGCAGCGCACGCCGGGTATTAGCTAGTATGATATAAAAAGTAAAAACAATGCATGAGTCGGAATTTGAACCCCAGACCTCTAATTATATACGTTAACGCGTTTCCACCACGTTCAATAGTGCCAGAGAGTAAGTTGGATGGAACGTTTATGTTTACATGACCATGGATTTCAGAGTTGGAAACATCGAGTGAATTAGTGACAGCGCATGGATTGTTCAAGATCGCTGTTTTGTTACGCTTAGAAAAACAAGGTAAATTTTGGCAGATGCCCGAAGCTTGCATAATGAATTATGAAATGGAATGCTGATTGTGTCTTCCTGAACGAAAACCGGTCTGCCGAGAGTAATTTGGACCAAGAACCCACGCACTGCTGCAGGTGGTAGTGTTGTGTCAAGAGATTGTAAATAAAGACATCTCTGGGAGGCGCCACGGTCTATAGAGTGGGCAGTGCGCGCGTGCGTGTTCGTAGCTTTCAAAATGCTGTAAATGACTGTCATAGTATTTGACTCAGTCACACACTTTGCAAAGCATTTGCGAGACAACAATACTCTTACTTATAGCAGAGATACTATCATTTGATGTAAAACAACAATAGTCTTAAGCATAGCAGAAAAACTATGATTTGATATGAAACAACAATATTCTTATACATAGCAGAGAAACAATGATTTTATGTGAGACAACAATACTCTTACTTACAGCAGAGATACTATAATTGAATGTAAGACAACAATAGTCTTACGCATACCAGAGAAACTATGATTTGATATGACACAACAATATTCTTATGCATACCAGAGAAACTATGATTTTATGTGAGACAACAATACTCTTACACATAGCAGAGAAACTATGATTTTATGTGAGACAACAATACTCTTACACATAGCAGAGAAACTATGATTTTATGTGAGACAACAATACTCTTACACATAGCAGAGAAACTATGATTTTATGTGAGACAACAATACTCTTACACATAGCAGAGAAACTATGATTTTATGTGAGACAACATACTCTTACACATAGCAGAGAAACTATGATTTTATGTGAGACAACAATACTCTTACACATAGCAGAGAAATATATGATTTTATGTGAGACAACAATACTCTTCACACATAGCAGAGAAACTATGATTTTATGTGAGACAACAATACTCTTACACATAGCAGAGAAACTATGATTTTATGTGAGACAACAATACTCTTACACATAGCAGAGAAACTATGATTTTATGTGAGACAACAATACTCTTACACATAGCAGAGAAACTATGATTTTATGTGAGACAACAATACTCTTACACATAGCAGAGAAACTATGATTTTATGTGAGACAACAATACTCTTACACATAGCAGAGAAACTATGATTTTATGTGAGACAACAATACTCTTACACATAGCAGAGAAACTATGATTTTATGTGAGACAACAATACTCTTACACATAGCAGAGAACTATGATTTATGTGAGACAACAATACTCTTACACATAGCAGAGAAACTATGATTTTATGTGAGACAACAATACTCTTACACATAGCAGAGAAACTATGATTTTATGTGAGATAACAATACTCTTACACATAACAGAGAAACTATGATTTTATGTGAGACAACAATACTCTTACACATACAGAGAAACTATGATTTTATGTGAGACAACAATACTCTTACACATAGCAGAGAAACTATGATTTTATGTGAGACAACAATACTCTTACACATAGCAGAGAAACTATGATTTTATGAGAGACAACAATACTCTTACACATAGCAGAGAAACTATGATTTTATGTGAGACAACAATACTCTTACACATAGCAGAGAGAACTATGATTTTATGTGAGACAACAATACTCTTACACATAGCAGAGAAACTATGATTTTATGTGAGACAACAATACTCTTACACATAGCAGAGAAAACTATGATTTTATGAGAGACAACAATACTCTTACACACAGCAGAGAAACTATGATTTTATGTGAGACAACAATACTCTTACACACAGCAGAGAAACTATGATTTTATGTGAGACAAACAATACTCTTACACATAGCAGAGAAACTATGATTTTATGAGAGACAACAATACTCTTACACATAGCAGAGAAACAAATATGATTTTATGTGAGACACAACAATACTCTTACACATAGCAGAGAAACTATGATTTTATGTGAGACAAACAATACTCTTACACATAGCAGAGAAACTATGATTTTATGTGAGACAACAATACTCTTACCATAACAGAGAAACTATGATTTTATGTGAGACAACAATACTCTTACACATAAACAGAGAAACTATGATTTTATGTGAGACAACAATACTCTTACACATACCAGAAGAAACTATGATTTTATGTGAGACAACAATACTCCTACACATAGCAGAGAAACTATGATTTTATGTGAGACAACAATACTCTTACACATAGCAGAGAAAATATGATTTTATGTGAGACAACAATACTCTTACACATAGCAGAGAAACTATGATTTTATGTGGAGACAACAATACTCTTACACATAGCAGAGAAACTATGATTTTATGTGAGACAAACAATACTCTTACACATAGCAGAGAAACTATGATTTTATGTGAGACAACAATACTCTTACACATAGCAGAGAAACAATGATTTTATGTGAGACAACAATACTCGTACACATAGCAGAGAAACAATGATTTTATGTGAGACAACAATACTCTTACACATAGCAGAGAAACAATGATTTTGATGTGAGACAACAATACTCGTACACATAGCAGAGAAACAATGATTTTATATGAGACAATCAATACTCTTACACATAGCAGAGAAACTATGATTTTATGTGAGACAAACAATACTCTTACACATAGCAGAGAACACAATGATTTTATGTGAGACAACAATGCTCGTACACATAGCAGAGAAACTATGATTTTATGTGAGACAACAATACTCTTACACATAACAGAGAAACTATGATTTTATGTGAGACAACAATACTCTTACACATAGCAGAGAAACTATGATTTTATGTGAGACAACAATACTCTTACACATAGCAGAGAAACAATGATTTTATGTGAGACAACAATACTCGTACACATAGCAGAGAAACTATGATTTTATGTGAGACATCAATACTCTTACACATAGCAGAGAAACTATGATTTTATGTGAGACAACAATACTCGTACACATAGCAGAGAAACAATGATTTTATGTGAGACAACAATACTCTTACACATAGCAGAGAAACTATGATTTTATGTGAGACAACAATACTCCTACACATAGCAGAGAAACTATGATTTTATGTGAGACAACAATACTCTTAATTATAGCAGAGATACTATGAATTTAATGTAATACAACAATAGTCTTACGCATACCAGAGAAACTATGATTTGATATGACACAACAATATTCTTATGCATAGCAGAGAAACTATGATTTTATGTGAGACAACAATACTCTTACACATAGCAGAGAAACTATGATTTTATGTGAGACAACAATACTCTTACACATAGCAGAGAAACTATGATTTTATGTGAGACAACAATACTCTTACACATGGCAGAGAAACTATGATTTGAGGCTCGACTATAGAATGCGTATCAAAGTGATTAAGGGAAAGAATGAGGTGAAAAAATAACATTACCATTATTTCAGGTAGTTAAATTCTGTACCATCAACGCAAAATTACATAATTCAGATTTCAGCTATTTTTATTTTGTATAATAATACGATGAGATGCACAAAGAAATTAAACATTGGGTCAATTCTGGAAATGCGTGCAAATATGCATTGCAGGGCCTCTTGTCGTCCAAACTCCTTTCAAAAAACGTTAAACTGAAAATATATACAATTGTTATTCTACTAGTTATAGTATTATATGCATGCGAAACATGGACTCTTACTTTAAGGGAGGAAAGGAGATTACGAGTATTTGAGAATAAAGTTCTTAGGAAACTTGTTAGAACTAAAGAGAGACGAACAGACAGACGAATGGAGAAGACTACATAACTGGGAACTATAGGCCTACAGACTTTATTTGAAGCCTAAATCGGAAAAAAAACTTTTTTCTTTTTTTAAAAAACTTATGTTTTTTTTTTACTTTTTCTTTTCTTAATTTGTTCCCATTTTTTCTGTAATTTGAAATAGATATGTTATTAGAATTATCAAAAATAAAAATAATTCAAATATAATAAGAACAGTTAAGTCTCGTTGACCGCGTTGGGCAGAACATGTGGCACGAATGGGGAATGAAAGACGTGCATGAAAGTTTCTTGCAGGAAAACCAGAAGGAAAACACCCGGTTGGTAGACCAAGAATGAGGTGGGAGAATAACATTTAACCAAGATTTGAGGGAAGTAGATTATACAGAGAATGAATGGAAAACTTTAGTTCAGGATAGGGATGTACGGAGAGCTTATGTCCGCGCGGCCATGAAGCTACGTGTCCGATACTGCCAGTGAGTTAAAAAGTAAAGTGATCCCACAACAGACCCGGAGATCCTTGGGGTAGTGGGAGGTTAAGGCTCCCACTTTTTCTAGACAATCGGCACTTTATGTCAGCCGGGTTGTCAGCCCTGCGTGACGGCCGCCTTTACCCCCAGAACAAGCGTGTGGTACTCATTTCCGTTAGAGGCTGAGTCGACCCCAGGGCCAAAGTGCCGCCACAGGGTTTGGGTCAGTTTAAAAATCCTGACCCCAACGGGACTTGAACCTGCGACCCTCCGTCTTGTAGCTCAGTGCCTTAATCACTACGCTACGGCGTGCCCCACTGCCAGTGAGTTAGTTAGGTATTTAAACTCAGCCACTTCATCAAATTTCCCTAATTTCTCACTAGCTGTCCATTTCCATTACATGTTTTTATATATGTGAACATACTATATTTAGTTTTATTGAGGTTTCTTATAGTCACTCAATAGAGTCTGCGTGTTGGCCCTTAGTGTCTCCTCAGTATAGAGTCTGCGTGTTGGCCCTTATTATCTCCTCAGTATAGATAATTTACAATATAAAAATAGAATACCTGAGATGTCAGTCTTCCTCAACTTTGAATGTCTTCCGGCACCCTTGTCACTCACAGACCTTATAAGGGCTTGATCTCATCTTATCCCTCGAGAAATTAGGACGACAAGAGTCCCTACAATGCGTAACAGCTAAAACTGAGATCTAAGGTATTCTATTTTGATATTGTACATTTTACATAGTAACCTCCACGGTGTTTCGTCATGAATTTTAAAAATATAGATAATTAGAAAATATAAGACACTAGCTAATACCCGGCGTGCGCTCCTACGCCTAAATAAATTATGTGTTTTTACGTCTTTTTTTGTCTCAGAAAGAAAAATATGTGATTCTGATAGTATTTTTTCTCCTGAATTCAAATATGTTATCGGTTTTTCTCCATCACTCAAGGTTTCCGAGAGACAGGAATTTATAATTTCAAACACTTTAATATTTTCCACATTCATAAGTACACAATATTCGAGCATTCGGACTCACCTAGAAAGCAAGAAATGACGATTTCACCTGTGGAGCATCCCTCTTGATGGTCCAACAATAATCGGCCAGCATATTAGGATTACATTTGCCTTGATATCTCTTTTCCATAGCTGAAATCTCCTGATGAAAGTGTTCCTCTTTTTATTTTACAATAGACAAATGGACGAAAAAACTTTTATAAAAAAAAATATTATTTAAATCAATTAATTGAAATTCAAATAAAAAAACTGTGGGTGATGGAGAAATTCCGAATACATATTTGAAAACACGATAAAAAAACTGCATTAAGTACAGCTATTGGAACTCATGAGGCAAAAATCATGTTGACTCGTGTCATAAATTTATATCATTATTATTTTTAGATACCCCGTGCTAATTACCCGGCATTGCCCGGCAATCTACTTAATTCCGATCTTCTTGGCATCAATCAAAGACAAAATTTGTTATTGTGAGTTATCCGTAAAAGATAAACATATGCTGTCGCGTGCTTTTTTGTAGAGTTTTTTGAGATATTCAATTCTGTGTATATATTTATGTATTTGTTATGGTTTAGGCAGCCTAAGCCATTTAAGCGTACAAAAAGCCATTTTTATTTTACTTTTCACTATAAAGGGCGATTTTTAAGGGTAAAGGGCTTGAGCATTAAACTTCTCTTGTAGCCTATAAACTTCCCGGGAAAATCCTGAACATTTTTCAAAAAGTCCTATCACAAACGGATGAACGGCAGTGCATGCTTGTCCCGCAATCTACTTACCCCATTCTTCTTGGCATCAATGAAAGACAAAAGTGGTTATTGTGAGTTATCCGTAAAAGATAAACATATGCTGTCGCGGACGTTTTTGTAGAGTTTATCGAGATATTCAATTCTGTGTAAATTAATGTTTTATATTTGTTATATTTGTTAGGCAGCGTAAGCCATTTAAGCGTCAAAAATGATTTTTTTCACGTTTTTTACTACAAAGGGTGATTTTTAAGGGTGTAGGAGTTGAGTATCACAACTCTCTGATAGCCTATGTTCATCCTGAGAATCTCCTGAATATTTTGCAAAAATATCCCATCACAATCGGATCAACGAAATGGCCGCGCTTAAACTACAAACAAACAAACATTTTTATAAATTAGAACAGTTGAATTTGATTATTTTAGAAGAAGCCTCCAAAAAACAAGGCAGGATCAAATAAGAAATGAATTCCTTTGGAGAGAAATGAATGTCACCACATCTGTTGTTAAGAGGATTGAAAATCAAACACTTAAATGGTATGGCCATGTACAAAGAATTGAAAATGAAAGATGGCCAAAAAATATATACCAATGGTCACTCCCTGGAAGAAATAAACGTGGCAGACCAACATGGAAATGGAAAACCTACGTCAGAACTATAATGGATGATCGGAATTTGGAAGAGGGAGATTGGAATGATAGAGATAAATGGAAACTGAAGATGGCAAACCTATAAGTAAGAGAAAGCCGAAGAAGAAGAAGAAGAAGAAGAAGATTGCGACTAATGCCCGTTAAAATGGTATCATGGCACCCCTGGCTAACTGGTTATCGATTCCTGCTACAGACATGACGAAACCATCACAGTTACTGTATGAATCTTGAATATTGCCTACCGAGATGTTGTGATGCGTGTAATGGATAAGCTACCCGCATATGAAATGCAGCGTAAGAACAAATGACAAGTTAATAGGCCATGAATGTTAAGACGTGACGTACGTAATATGAACTGACTGGCAGGTCATTCCAAGGTCATATGTAATTCAGACAGTATTTTTATTTTGTGAAATATCTTTTTGCGCAGGCGTAGACTAAACAAATCACCGAGTTGTAGAATTTTTATAGTATTTTCACTTCTTGTCTTCAAGTTGCACCTTGCCTTATATAGATGTAATTATTAAATTACTATACAGGGCTACACAAAACTAACGCATAATGACTAACTCACTGGTTCTATCGAATCCATGGGTTCATGGCCGCGTGGAAATACGCTCTGAACTTACGCAAGCATAATATCAATTAAAAATATACAAAACTGTTATTCTCCCACATCATTTAGCTTGCTGTTTGATAGTTTTCTCTATTCACCTGTATGTTCATATCTCTCTTTGGCCCAAAAATTTTCCTAAGAACTTTATTCTCAAATACTCGTAATCTATTTTCCTCTCTTAAAGTAAGAGTCCATGTTTCGCATCCATATAATATAACTGGGAGAATAACTGTTTTATATACTTACTTACTTACTCACTGGCACTATCGAACCCGTAGGTTCATGGCCGCGCGGACATACGCTCTCCATACATCCCTATCCTGAGCTAATACTTTCCAATCATTCCCTGTATAATCTACTTCCCTCAAATCATAGTTAATGTTATTCTCCCACCTCATTCTTGGTCTACCAACTGGGCGTCTTTCCTCTGGCTTTCCTACAAGAAGCTTCCATGCAAGTCTTTCATTCCCCATACGTGCAACATGTCCTGCCCATCGCAGTCTACGAGACTTAACTGTTCTTATTACATCTGGCTTCCTATAAAGACCATGTAGTTCATTGTTATGTAGTCTTCTCCATTCACCTGTCTGTTCATCTCTCTTTGGTCCAAAAATTTTCCTAAGTACTTTATTCTCAAATACTTGTAATCTCCTTTCCTCCCTTAAAGTAAGAGTCCATGTTTCGCACCCATATAATATAACTGGTAGAATAATAGTTTTATATATTTTCAGTTAAACGTTTTTTGAAAGGAGTTGGGATATCAAGAGTCTCTGCAATGCATAATAGCACGCATTTCCAGAATTGAGCCTATGTTTAATTTCTTTCTGCATCTCATTCCTATTTGTGATTATTGTTCCTAGGTATTTGAATTCGGCCACTTCCTCAAAATTTCCCTCATTTGTCATTAGCTGTCCATTTCCATTATATAACACATTTCTACATGTGACCATATATTTAGTTTTATTGATATTTACTTCCAGTCCTAATTTCTTAGTGTTACTCAATAGTGTGTGCGTGTTATCCTTTAGTATCGGTTTTATATATTTATATATTTAACCGACAAAAAATTCAGCACATTTAACAGTTTAATTAACAGAATGTTAAAATTACCCTCAAACAAAATAAATTATAACAAAGAATTGCAACATATTAAAAACATAGCAAAAAGTAACGGTTTCAATAAACAAATCTAGATAAACTTGCAAAAAAAAAGCAAAAAAAAGAAAAAAGAAAAAAATGACATGAATAATATAACAAAACTTGAAAGAGAATCCGTTAATAATAAAACATGGATAACATTAACATACGCAGGCAACGAAACTACAAAACCCAGCTACAACTTTGAAATAATAAATAAAACATAAACATATAATAATAATAATAATAATAATAATAATAATAATAATAATAATAATAATAATAATAATAATAATAATACTTTATTTATTCTGGCAGAGTTAAGACCATAAGGCCCTCTCTTCCACTCAACCAGCACAAATACAAATAAATATTCGACAATTATAGATATACACTGTACTAATTATAAACAGTTAAAGATACAATAAATGTAGCAATGTAAATGTCATGTACAAACAACATTTCATAGGGTAATAACAATAATGATACGATAATAATAATAATAATAATAATAGTAATAATAATAATAATATAAATATGATACATTATACGGGAAACACCAATTAATATATATATCTTACACTGGATAATATCTTATAAAACTGAAAACAAATTAAACAATATAATATATAATGGCGTAGAAGAACACAACAAATTACTTTATAAGGGAGTTTATAAACAGACATGTAAAGATTGTGTACCGAAAGTGCTATTTCGGTACGAAACATCTGTATGGTTAGTTAGTTTATAGTGTTATATGAATATTGTATGATATAGAATAAAGCAACAATATTCAGTATATAATTTTAACAAAATAACCATCAAATATAACATGAACATCAATAGTGAGAAAGTAAAGTAATTGCTTTTTAAGGAAAATACCCTGTATATAGTAAAATTTGTATAGATTCAAAAATACTGGAAATAGTAAATTCACTTACCTACCTTGGATAACATTAACATACTTGGATAAAGTAGATACAGCAAATTAAATTATTAATTTTAATAAAACCATGGGAATAATAAATTCAGTAATGACACCTTCTCTAGTCCAGAGAAATACCAGAGTACGGTTATATAAACCTTAGCAAAATGTGTACATTGCTACGGCAGTAAGGCATGGGTTTTGAGGAAAGGGGAAGAGAGCAGGATAACTTCTAGTGAAATGAGATTCATGAGACATACAGCAGGATATATCAAACGGGATCACAAACGCAATGATGATGTATTGAAAGAACTTGCCAGTTGTTACGGCAGCAGTGAGGCATGGACTTTGAGGAAAGGAGAAGAAAGAAAGCAGGATAACTCTAGGTGAAATGAGATTCATGAGGTATGCAGCAGGATATACCAAATGGGATCACAAACTTAATGATATTTTGAAGGAACTACGCTTAGAACCGTCATTAAATACATCACACAGATACCAGAACAACTGGATGAAGCATTTGCGACGAATGCGTTCAGATAGAGTTCCCAAGGCCATGACTTTGTTTATTGTCCAATAGGGAAGATCGCTGGCCGTCCAAAGAAACGCTGGATACAAAATTCATCAGTGAGATCGTAAAAGGCCTTTAGGCCTAAGATTGGTTCGATGAAGAAGAAATAGAACTAAAGAGACAATAAAGAAAGTTCAACCTAGAAATTAATTATAGGAATTGTTAGGTATCAACACTTCTAAAATTCATCATTAACGCACAGTTGAGGTTATGTAATAAGATGTTAAATAATAATTGGTACCTGGTAAGTCAGTCGTCCTCAACTAAATTATTAAATAGTTCCAATATGAGGGCTTTCAAATTCAGTATATAATGGAAATGGACAGCTAAGGACAAAATGGAGGGAAATTTTGAGGAAGTGGCTCGAATTCAAATACCTAGGAACAAATAATCACAAATAGGAATGAGATGCACAAAGAAATAATAAACATAGGCTCAATTCTGGAAAATGCGTACTATTATGCATTGCAGAGACTTTTGAAGTCCCAACTCCTTTCAAAAAACGTTAAACTGAAAATATATAAAACTATTATTCTATCTACCAGGTTATATTATATGGGTGCGAACCATGGACTCTTACTTTAAGGGAGGAAAGGAGATTACGAGTATTTGAGAATAAAGTTCTTAGGAAAATTTTTGGAACAAAGAGATATGAAAGACAGTGAATGGAGAAGACTACATAACAATGAACTACATGGTCTTTATAGGAAGCCAGATATAAGAACAGTGTAAGTCTCGTAGACTGCGATGGCAGGACATGTGCGCGTATGGGAATGAAAGACGTGCATGGAAGATTCTTGTAGGAAGCCAGAAGGAAACGCCCAGTTGGTAGACCAAGAATGATGTGGGAGAACAACATTAACTATGATTTGAGGGAAGTAGATTATACAGGGAATGATTGGAAAGCATTGACTCAGGATATGGATGTATGAAGAGCTTATGTCCGCGCGGCCATGAACCTACGGGGTCGATAGTGCCAGTGAGTAAGTAAGTATGGAGGCCTTTCAAAAACAATGTTTCATCTTCTGCATTTTAACTGGTACTGATGTTGTTATATAGGTTAAAATGCAGAAGATGAAACATTGTGTTTTGAAAGGCCTCCATATTGGAACTATTTAATAATTTAGTTGAGTACGACTGACTTAACCAGGTAGCAAATTTTATATTTAACATCTTAATTGTTAGCTAGTCAACACTACAGTGTGTTTTCAAATATAGAAAGCTATTGTTTAGGTCAAGAGTTCATGATAGAAATGCTTGACCTTTAACAACTAATGAGATTTCATCAAGACATTTGAATTGTTTTGAAATTTATATGAACAAAGAAATGTCATGGTTCAACTACTCCTACTGCCTTCATTTCAGAGCTTTAAGTTCATTTCTTAGCCATCTTGAATTGATTTCCTTGTGGCCATCGCCGCGCTGTGTTCGGTAAAGTAGTCCTATATTTCACTGATAGTGTAATAAAGCTGTAATCCTGTGTTGTTTTGTACTAAAGATGGTTTCTTTTTTTTTTTAAGTATCCCTGTTGTTTTTGTGAAATTTGTAATTTTATTTGATATACCAGGTTCATCTTGAAATGATAAATGATAACCCAAATAATTAAATTCATTTACTCGTTCTAAAATTCCATCGTCGAAAACAATTTTGCTAGGTATAGGGTATTTCCCATAATAATTCTCAATAATTCAAAATAATAATAATATATAATAATAATAATAATAATAATAATAATAATAATAATAATCTTCTTCTGTATGCAGTATTGGGTGATGATGCCCGTTCTGCGACTACAAAAACTGATCTTTCCATCGGTTGAAGGGTCTTCCGAGGTCTCTTTTGCCTTTAGGTTGAGGTGGTAAATCATCTTTGGTAAACAGGAATTTGACATTCTCTGGACGTGTTGGAACATTTAATCTGATAATTTGTATATGTTCCACCATTTCCCTACCATTCCACTGCATCCTTATCTCATCACTTTTCATTCTATCCCTTAATGTTACTCCAGTTAGTGATCGGAGGAATCTCAATTTGTGAACTATTAATGCGGGATTTATCTTTTGCTCGAAGTGTCCAGCATTCACTTCCGTATAGTAGAGCAGGTTTGGCTATGGCATTATGAAATCTCAATTGGATTTCTTTCCTCATTTGTTTTCCAAAAATTTCTCCTAATTACCCACCATTTAGTCTGTTATATTTTTCATATAATTTTTTTCCAAGATCTTTTTGATTATGAAACTGTGATTAATATAATATTACCTAAATTAATTAAAGTGGTGTTACTTGTTCTATTGGTTTATTATTTATTATTATTTTTAACTCTCGAAAGTCCCTTTCCAAGTGATTGCCATGGATTTGGTTTTATTTTCAGATATTTTCATGTTGTACTTTTCCAGGGTATTCTGCAATTTAAACACTGATCTCTGCAAATCATCTTCATTCTCCGCTAGAAGTACTTGGTCATCTGCGAAGATTATTGTTTGTATTTGATTTCCTCTACATATTTTTACTCCTGGGGGGTTTAGTTTTTTCCCACTCCTGGACAATTTTATTTAGATATAGAATAAACAGTAATGGAGATAGTCCACATCCCTGTCTTAAACCTTGGTTAATTTCAAATTTATCTGTTATTTTTCCACTTTACTTTTATAAATGCGGTTTCATATAAACTTTGTATAGCATTTATTAGATTATTAAGTTAGTTATTAATTCCTACAATTTAAATATTATTAAATGGAGATGACAGATCACGCGTCTCAAACGTGTGCCAGCAGAAATGCTTTCATAATTTGCATTAACATGTTCTTGAGGAAAATACAATTAAAATAACCTAATCGTCAGCGATGAGCTGACCACATGTCACTCATTCATATATTTGGGAAAATGATAGTAACTAAATTTACTTGGTCAACCAACTCCCGTTAGAGAGCACCTATGTTCCCACATGGGACGTACGAGAAACACACAACGAACCAAAAAGGAAAAAAAACACATAGATGGGAGGATAATATTCGGATGGATGACGATAAGGAGGTCCAGAATGGCTATTAAATCTACAGATTACAATTTGTTATTAATATCCTTATCTTCATTTCTAATGTTAGTCTATATTGTGGTAACTGGCTCCATTATTTCTACTGCCATTATAGTTAATTATTTATTATTCAAAAATACACGACAGGACCTAGAAATACTTATTTAAGTGTTAATTACAAAGGTGGACGACCATCCACACAGTATAGAGGTACATGGCGTGTCCACAGGTGGATGTGTAAAGAGAGATATCTCCAAAATTGCAAAAATTTAAATATTTAGCTAGAGAGAACGACATTTTTTTCCTATGTTTTAAAAACGAGAAAGGACAGAGCAATAAGATGTGATTACTACATGTCACTCTGTATTTCATGGTAACCCATAATTTTGCATTCAAGGTGTGTAAATGATAAAATTGGGATAGATATATCTCTCTACACACCCACCAGAGCATTACATCTGGTTTTCTCAACCAAGACGTGCAGCTTATTGTAGCTATCCAAATTCCTCACGATGACTACTGATGATGTAGTACTAATGGCCGATAGCGAGGAGATACTAAACGACAACACGCACACACTATTGAGTAACACTAAGAAATTAGGACTGGAAGTAAATATCAATAAAACTAAATATATGGTCACACGTAGGAATTCATTATATAATGGAAATGGACAGCTAATGACAAATGAAGGAAATTTTGAGGAAGTGGCTGAATTCAAATACCTAGGAACAATAATCACAAATAGGAATGAGATACACAAATAAATTAAACATAGGCTCAATTCTGGAAATGCGTGCTATTATGTATTGCAGAGACTCTTGATGTCCCAACTCCTTTCAAAAAACGTTAAACTGAAAATATA
>JASPKZ010008169.1:35000-81254 GCA_030220185.1 Diploptera punctata
TGTTGTTGTTGTTGTTGTTGTTGTTGTTGTTGCCGCCGCCGCCGCCGTTGTTGTTGTTGTTGTTGTTGTTGTTGTTGTTGTTGTTGTTGTTGTTGTTGTTGTTGTTGTGTTGCCGCAGCCGCCGCCGTTGTTGTTGTTGTTGTTGTTGTTGTTGTTGTTGTTGTTGTTGTTGTTGTTGTTGCCGCCGCCGCCGCCGTTGTTGTTGTTGTTGTTGTTGTTGTTGTTGTTGTTGTTGTTGTTGTTGTTGTTGTTGTTGTTGCCGCCGCCGCCGCCGCCGTTGTTGTTGTTGTTGTTGTTGTTGTTGTTGTTGTTGTTGTTGTTGTTGTTGCCGCCGCCGCCGCCGTTGTTGTTGTTGTTGTTGTTGTTGTTGTTGTTGTTGTTGTTGCCGCCGCCGCCGTTGTCGTCGTCGTCGTCGTCGTCGTCGTCGTCGTCGTCGTCGTCGTCGTCGTCGTCGTCGTCGTCGTCGTCGTCGTCGTCGTCGTCGTCGTCGTCGTCGTCGTCGTCGTCGTCGTCGTCGTCGTCGTCGTCGTCGTCGTCGTCGTCGTCGTCGTCGTCGTCGTCGTCGTCGTCGTCGTCGTCGTCGTCGTCGTCGTCGTCGTCGTCGTCGTCGTCGTCTCGTCGTCGTCGTCGTCGTCGTCGTCGTCGTCGTCGTCGTCGTCGTCGTCGTCGTCGTCGTCGTCGTCGTCGTCGTCGTCGTCGTCGTCGTCGTCGTCGTCGTCGTCGTCGTCGTCGTCGTCGTCGTCGTCGTCGTCGTCGTCGTCGTCGTCGTCGTCGTCGTCGTCGTCGTCGTCGTCGTTGTCGTTGTCGTTGTCGTTGTCGTTGTTGTTGTTGTTGTTGTTGTTGTTGTTGTTGTTGTTGTTGTTGTTGTTGTTGTTGTTGTTGTTGTTGTCGTTGTTGTTGTTGTTGTTGTTGTTGTTGTTGTTGTTGTTGTTGTTGTTGTTGTGCAAATGTCCCAGGTTGTCTTTCGACATTCCTGATGTTCTCTCCTGCTTTGGCGTAATTGTAACCCACTTCTGAGGTTACACCAGGAGAGTCCCTAATATTAAGCTTAACCTAAGATGAATATGAATGATGATGATTGCGATGGCCATATGATTTCGGGGACCGTTTGGGCCTTAGAGTTTTCCTGATATTTGTCTTACAGGTGAGGAAAAACCCCGATAAAAACCTCACCCAGAAAAACTGTCCCGACCGGGGATCGAACCCGGGCCCGCTACACGCTACCTGGAGACCACAGCGGTGGAATTATTATTATTATTATTATTATTATTATTATTATTATTATTATTATTATTATTATTATTAATTATTATTATTATTAAATAGTTTTATTTTACCTGGTAGACCTTAAGTGCTTATGTACCTTTAACCAGAGGTTTGTTGCAAACATACAAGCCTCAACGCTGTCAACATCAGCATTCCAGGTGTCTCGGGTTGTATACCCACTTGTATTATACAGGGTGTAAATGAATTATACCGCACAAATTTAACAACGTTATAGAGTGGTATTATATAAGCAATTTGAGATAATGAACTAATGGCCAACGAATAAAAATGTCCAAGTTATGATTCAATTTGTAAAATGGTGTCACGCCACTGATTATTTCAAATTAAAATGGAAATAATATGATACAGAGACTGTAAGTGGCAATTTGTATGCACCTTTAGCTCAGTGGTTATAGCTTCTTACTACCAATGCAAATGTAATATTGATGCATCACGTTTGAATCTCCGTACAGTATGTGTACACTTTTTTTTTCGTTTTTCCTTTATCGTGTATGTTGTAAATCAGTTACGTATGTAGATTTACTTCCGGTTCAATTATTTATTCATTATTTTACAGAATACGATACTGGAATGTCGGCGCAGTAGTTGAGTTACAAAACTGTCTGCTTATGTACTGCACAGAGAACTGTCTGAAAGGTTCTAATAATAACGTACATACTGTAAATAACAATTGGTTTTGCAAATAAAATGTGCAATTGTACTATACAGTACTTATGTAAATGATAGTGCAGTGATCATAAGAGTAAAAACATGAAGAGATACAGTGTATGCACACATGGCATACATAACATTATTGGGAAATAAAAAGCAATACATTTTAGTAAACCAGAAAAAAGTAAAGCACCTGCAGACTCATTAGAGAAATTGTTCAAATTGGCCACCTCCATTCTCACAACACAGACGACTTATGGATTCGCATACCCCGTTCAAGATACCAGGTGTCTCGCGGATCACATCACATGCTGCGATTATGCGTGTAACTAACAGTTCATCTGTATCAACAGGGTCGCATACACCAGTGTTTTCAGGTGTCCACACAAAAATAATCAAGTGGACAGAGATCTGGAGAGCGAGGTGGTCACACTACAATTAAAGTACCCTTTCCTATTTCCAGCGGCCAGGATACACTATGTCCAAATGATTTCACACATTCCGGCAGAAATGGGGAGGAGCTCCATCGTGCTGAAAGCAGATGTTAAGCCTGATGTGAACAGGAACTTCTTCTAGCAATCTAGATAGGAAGTACTCTAAAAATTCTTATAAATGACATCATTTACTCTCTGGGGAAGAAGGTAGGGGTAAATTATGTGGTCAGAAATTACGCCCACCCATATGTTTACCAAAAATCTCTGCTGGTGACGCCTCTCAAATATGGCATCACGATTTTCATAACCCCAAAGATGACTATTCTTTGAGTGCAGAACCAGCCAATCCTTATTAAATACTGCCTCATCGGTGAATAACATCGAGGCAAAGAAGTGCGGTGTTTGCAGCAAAGCCCAATTACAAAATTGTATCCGTTCAGCGAAGTCTACTGGCTGTAAGGGTTGTACTTGTTTGCAGATGAAAGGGATCGAGCTGGTCTTCGTGCAGGACTTCCCATATACTTTGATTATTCGTGGCCATAGCACGAGTACTAGAAGAAGGATCCTCTTTCAACCTACGAAGAACATTTTATTCGACGTCTTTCACCGGCGTCTACTCTGTTTACCTTCAACATCCCACGCTCCCGCAAACGCCTGTCACCAGACTCGAAGGTTGTTCGGTGAGGATGGTGTCCATTCGGATACCTCTCCGCATATATGGTCAGCAGCTCTTCCACCATTACCTAGCGCTGCACCACAAATGAGATGCATATCGGCAAGTTCAGCATAACTGTTCCATGATGCTTTCATGTAATGCGACTGATACGGAAATAACTTATAATCAAGCCTTAACGTAATAACCAGATTGGGAGTAGGTATTTTGTGCCCAGACTGAACAAATTTCAGTGTCAACAAATCAGAGTACATACGCAAGACAAAAGAAGTAGACTGCCGTGATTTGAACCATCAGTGTTCGAATCTCAAATCCATCGGTTTAACCATTAAGCCAAAGTTAACTACACAGATTTTGCGTGTTTCACTCTAAGCTAAGGCTGTCATTGCACCGATTCTACTGTAAGCAGTGCAGTGGCGTGCAAACACTTGCTGAGTTCGACTTTTAAGGAATTTGATAACACAATATTTCATAAACGATGATGATGTATTATTAGCAATCGGGATCTCGGAATTAATACTAAGATCTGAAGTTATTCTAGTAAAATTTTCTCTCCTACTTTGCTCTCTTGTTGATTTATCTGCATCAATTTTCTATTACTTTGATTCCCTATAACTCGCCCATTTTCCCTCGTAGACCATTGGTTCCCTATCTCAAATTACTTGTATAATACCCCTCTGTAAGCTGTTATATTTGTGCGGTATAATTCATTTACACTCTGTATATATTGTATTTCCAATATAGGGTCTGGAATATTGCCTACTCAACAAAGGGAGCATAACTGAGAAGCTACCTGACATGAGAAAAAGTTGAATCCTGTTAAGAAAACTGAAACTAGGGTTGTGGAGACGTGACTCCCTGTTCCATATTTAGGTACAAAGTGATAGAAACCAAGTCCCCTGTACACTCCTGCAAGTGTGTCATATCCAGGACGTGGTGAAAAGTATAAAAGTGAATGGCGTAATATTTACAATCAAGTTCCAATTGAGCAGTCAATCCACCTACACTTCTTCACGTCACAGTAACAGTAAGTAACTCCAGCACTCACACAAATATAATCACAACGTCTCACGTAGCTCGTGAGATAAATTTATTGTGTTTCTGTTTTCTGTTAATATTTGTAAATAAATGTATTCATGAATTAGATGACGAATGCTTTTAAGAAAGAAATATTGAGTCTGGATGTGTGGAAAGAACCTCAGGAACGTTCGGATTCATGAGAGCGGGGATTTTTACTGAAGTAACCACACACCTTCAACACATAATAATAATAATAATAATAATAATAATAATAATAATAATTTATTATTCCGGCTTTTACAATGAATATACATATTTCCGGTACCCATGTTCACAGTTAACTACACAATCCTGACCGGCTGTGCTTCATTGGGTTTTTTAACATTTCTTTTTTTTTTTCGATGAATGGGGAGTTAGCCCGTTGCAACAACTCCCAACTTGGAGGACCAGGAGTTTAATTTTGGAGTCCTCTTCTCCTAGATGGGCTGTCTACCAAAACTATCGAGCCCCATCCGCCCGTTGTGGAATATCCTTAGCTTCCCTTCACCTCTTGCCCACTGGTAGTCAAAAGACTCACTCAGTAAGCCGTCTGGATCATCAGGTACTAAGCCCCTCCGCCACGTCAAGGCGATATTCCTCGGGGGATAATAATAATAATAATAATAATAATAATAATAATAATAATAATAATAATAATAATAATAATAACAATAGTGTAGTTCTTATCCTGGGAATATCCCAGAAGAATATAAACACCAAATCCAGAAGAGCAAGTAAATTTAACCAATAACACAAGTTGGAAAGTCAAATTAAACATACAATGATCTCGAATTCAAATCCAGAAGTCAAACAACATAAATTTGTTGCGAAAGTGGGTTAGTCACAATTACACAATAATAATAATAATAATAATAATAATAATATCAATGTAGTCAGGCCTAACTTTGAGAAAATCCATGATATACAAAATAAAACAATTTACCTTAGCAGTAATTCTGCTAAAAATTCAGTAATTAATCCGAGATTCAGATCGGTCCAATTAAAACCACAAGTAAAGTATATAAAAAAACAACAAATACCCAAATTTATCCAAACAGGTGTTTCGCATTAAACAGGGGATCATAAGGGTGATCACAATAAAGTAAAAACACTACTGATGTGAACAGCTTGATGATACCCTGTTCAATGGCGAAACGCGTGTCCGGATCATTTCGGGTAAGTTTATTGTCTTGTTTTTTTATCACTTTTACTGTATCTGTGATTTTAATTGGACGGATCAGCATCTCAGATTCATTACTGAATATTTTAGCGAAATAACTTAATGTTCTTTTTTGTATAATAAAATCAGTCAACTTCGAGGAAAGCAAAAAACAGCCAGTGATATAAACAAAAACTTTAATCGATTGATAAGACGTCATAGAAGAGTGGAAAAATAATAAAATAATTGTTGTAATGAAGAAAAGGGTTCTTAGATCTGAATTCAAAAATGTAAATTATATGAAATATCATATGTATGATCATCATGATCACTGAAAGTTTTAACTTCAAATATCCTGATGTGTTTTAATACAGAATCCTCTCATCTCAGACTTGATGTATCAATCTCACTTCTTCCTTCAGACTTTTATTTATTTAATGTTCTCATAACACTCGTTCTCACCAAATGCCCTGCCCAACCCAATATTTTAATTATTATACGTTCAACAAAAACTGGTTTATTGTAAATGTATGTTTACAGTGGTATTATTAAAAGTGGACGTGATGGTGTGTTGTAGGTTATGTTGGTAATACTAGTTCTCCTGATCATGGTGTTCACACCGAGCAGACCACTGGAGTGCCCAACACAATGCCGCTGCAGTAATTACAAAACTTGGTGCAAATTCTCCAGACTGTACAAACTGCCGTCACAACTACCAAACACCACAGAGTTACTCAGCATCCACTACGACGACATTAAAATACTCAATAGAGGCATGGTAACTGGAAGCGGGTTGTGGAACTTAACACACCTTCAGCTAAACAAGGTTCAGTTACAACAAATCGAACCAGGTTCATTTAAACATATGGATCTGTTAGAAAAACTGATCATCACAAACAACAACATAACTGAGTTACACGCTGACACGTTTAAATATCTTAACAATCTGTATTATTTAAACTTGTACTATAACGGGATAAAACATATCCACCAGAGAGAATTTTTACATCTTGCTAATGTAAGGTATCTGTATGTAAATGATTGGGAAAGAATATTTCCGACAAATGTATGTAATGAAACGGAGATCAATCCCAACTGTGAAGCGATGAAAACACGAGGGGTACTAGAGTTACATAGTTTGTCTTGGTCTCCAAAAATTAGGCCGATTGATTTTGGAGCACTCAAACATTTTCTCTGTTCCTTCATTGAAATTTCGATACGGGTAATCGGTTCTGGTATATTCCAAATTGGTGAAGACGCTTCATCAGACATCGGTAAAGACGCATTTCTAGATGCAACTAGAGTTAGAGTCCTGAAATTAAAATGGATATCATTTGGAAAAATAACTAATGTTTTCAATGGTTTAGATAAATTAATAAAATTACAAATTACTGATACAGGTCTATACGATATAGAAATCGGAGCTTTTGATACCTTGACAGGTTTAAAATACCTTGACCTCTCAAACAATACACTTAATGAAATCAGATCTGGCATGTTCAGAGGGCTTGGATCCTTGAAAGTTCTGAAATTAAGTTATAGTAACATATCTACATTAGGAAAAAATGCATTCAACGGTCTTCAATCTTTGGAAATGTTAAGTTTGGATCATTGCCTAATAAGTACTATAAACAATGACACTTTCATAGCATTAAAGAGTTTAAGAGAATTGATTATTGGTTCTAATAAAATGAAGGAAATAGATGCAGATGCTTTTAATGGCTTAAGTCAAATAAAAGTAATAAAACTTTTTACATTCCAGTATTTTACTTCACTCAAGAACAACAGTTTGTCCAAGTTGAAAACTCTCCAAGTTTTTAATTTGCATGGTGATGTATATAGCATAGAAACAGGAGCATTCACAGAGGTTTGGTCCATTCAAGTATTTTCAAAACATATATCACACAGATTACAAAATATACATTACGGTAATATTAAATACGAAATCACATTACAAAGAGTAACTTTTATAATGGTGGCAACATTTGGTGATACAGGAATCAGAGCAACTGTGAAGTCAGTACAAGGTCATCAAACATTGCAAGAGTTGCAACTAATAATAAACGGGGAAACCCCAAACCTAAAGAACCGAGTTCTTGAGTTGATAGAAAATACAATTCACTTCACACAGTTAAATATTGAAATTAGTAATTTAAATTCATTTGAAACTCTTTCAAGTATTTCACACCTTCACATATCACACCTAAATATAAGTAAAAGTAGCTCGCTGATTTTTCTAGCAAATAGTTCGTTACGATTTCCAAATATACAATCTTTGACTTTTAAATACATTAATACGTTAGATATACATGCAAATGCACTCGCGCAATTTAAATCACTGACATCTGTTGCCATCATTCTTAATGAACATGTATCTATAGCTGCAGGTGCATTTACTGGACTGTACAACTTAATTAGATTAGACATTATAGGTCAAAATATAAGTGAATCAATGGGTACTACTAATGATCAAAATAACGAGACAAAAGAATTAGTACCGGTATCTATATCATTTGAAGCAGGCACATTTCAGGGACTTCACAATTTAAAAAAGCTTGTCATTCATGGATTTCAGAACTTGAAAATATTTGAAGGCACTTTTCTGGGACTTCACAACTTGGAAATACTTGAGATTAAGAGATTTTCCGTTTTCATATATTATCATACTCAAGACAATCCAAATACACATAATTATTATCGACCATTATCTCTCACCAGGGGCATGTTCCAAGGCTTGTACAAAATAATAGAGATACACCTGAAACTGAATGCAATAAAGGAAATAAATTCCAGAGTTTTCGGGGCAGAGTGTGTAGACTACTTTAAATTATCGTGTAAAAATGTATCAGATCCATCGCCATATTGTAACGACACTCATGCTCTAAAGACATTGCAACATTTAGATTTATCTCAAAATAACATACAACATATCCACCAGCATGCTTTTATATCCTGCATAAGCCTAAAAACATTACATCTAGAAAGGAATGAAATGTTGACACTAGACAACATGTTTCTATTTACACCAGCCCTCACAACACTCAACATGCATGTTTGTAATGTAACCAACATCCCCAACAATACATTTGAATGCACTCCTAATATTTCTGAACTCTCATTAACAATATACAATTCAACACTGCGTGTCACTCCATTTCATCCACTCAAAGGACTGAAAGTAGCTAACATTATTATTTTTGAATACAAATTAACGTGTGATTTTTACGAAACATGGTATTGGTTTGAAAAGAAAAATATAATGCTAAACTTCGGTTTCCGAGAAACCCCTGATATTGCTCTTTACAATCTTAACTGTAGCAGAACATATCAACACAGCCAAAAAAACCCTAAAACCAACCTAAACATAAACGACTCGTTGTATTTGAAACAATACATTGAACCTATTATTCTAGTTGTTATAACAACGGCAGGAATAGTCTTCAATGGCTTTCTCTTGTTCGTGTCCCTCTGGAACTCAGACATGCGCACAAAACACAATTCTTGTATAATACATTTATCTATAACAGACACTTTATCACTTATATTAAATCTACCCCTAAGTTACTGGAACACTTTACACGTCAACTGGGAACTGGGGGTGGTTACATGTAAAATGTTCATGTTTCTCAAAGAGGTAACTTTAGTTGCAAATATATTTTCAATTGTTGCGTTAAGTGTTGAAAGATTTCTCGTTGCTCAAATTTCCAAAGATTTGAGAAAAGCTTGTAAGATTGACTACCCAATATGGTGGTTACTTGTGATGACGTGGTTTTCTGGAATAATTCTCTCGGTCCCTGCTTACTATAACTCTTCCGTACACACCAGATGTCTCTACTGTCCACCCAATAACGATGAATACATCAAAAGAGTTTGGATCTACCAATTCATTGTGCATTATTTCTTACCAGCTGTTGTGATATGTGCCCTAAACACAATGACTTCAAGATGTCTTATACAAAGCATTAAAAACTTGCCAGGAGTAGTTAATGACAACACAAGAACCAAAAACAGGGAAATTGTTGCAAACATAGTGTCCATTCTGTCTGCCATATTTGTTTTCAGTTATCTGCCTAATTTCACCCTTAGGGTACTTGTAGCTTGGTCTGTTATCGACATACAAGACGTCTTAGTGTATTCTTTTGTCAGCTTCTCTTTCTTTTACTGCAACACCCTGTTTAACCCTATTTCTATTTTCATTATGAGTTCTAAATATAAAAATTACTTCTTCAAATATTTCCCCTTCCTAAGTAACACAGGTACAAAAATTACTCCCGCTGCCAAGAAAATCAATTAGAATTAATTTGAAAATTGTTTGAAATTATGATTTTGAATTTGCCAGTAGAACCCTTGTTTCAGACATTGAAATGTGTTCTCTTAGAATGATCGGTGATGAAAATGAAACAGACCGGACACATGCAGATGGAATTAAACATTTAGCACAAATACAATAACTGTTCGTAATGTGACCTAAGATATGGACAGGTTCAATTTTTTTCAATAAACCATTTAAAAAGGTCGCTTAACGACGATTGAGGAACGATACATAATACATGAACAACAATTTTTACTTTATTAACCGGAATCGTAGTACTAGTAAACTGTAAGTTTCTGTTAATACAATTATATTCTTTTCAAATACAGTGTGTCTTCTTCTCCTTCCTTTCATGTGATAGACCTAGTGGTCTGTTACGGTCTCAATCCAACGTTTGAAGGGTCTGCCCAAAGATCTCTTGCCTGGTGGCTGGTAATTCAAGATCTGACGTGGTATTCTTGTTCTGCTCATTCTTCGTACGTGAGATTTCCAGTTGTTTCTGTATTTTTGTACATATTCCATGACTGATTCTGTGTGTAATTCTTTGAGAATGTCAGAATTCCTTTTATGGACTGGCCTCGAATACAGGGTGTAATTATAACAAATTGTATTATAACACAAAGCATTGCAAACAACAAGTAACCCTTATGGATGAACACTTCACCACAAGATAATGTAGGTAATATTGAAATTAATGTACTCAGGGTTAGGGTCCAGATGCAATACTTAATACAACTAAAGATAAATTTTTCTGCCTTAACAGAGATTTTTACCTGCGTGCTGAATATTTGCGCGCTAGCACTCATTCTTAGAGTTACCCAGTACGAATTTGGAAATCCTGTGTTTAAATACCGATTCAGGTATATTTGTTTTTATTTATTTTTCTTGTAATACAATAATCTGTACCGAAATTAAAAATATAAAACGTGTTTGGTAAATTACAGATGATCAGCGAGATAAGATGAGCACTATAATTTGAACGATTTAATGCCATGAACCTGTTCCTTCTGGTTTAGAGGAATACTACATTTCATTTCTCTAATTAAAAAAATATAGGCCTATGCAATATCAACGTTTAGATAGTGGAATGTGAACTTTGAATGTTAAAATGTATGCAAAATAATTATTTGCAATGTTAACTCAGTGAAGTGACATAAATACTGTACATAACTCCAACCACATACTTCGCGTTTTATTACAGACAAGACCTGCTCCATCCCTGCGGCCTAAAGCAAACGCTGTAATGTAATGTACGTCTATTTGCTAGTAAAGAACAATATTAAAATGTAAAGTTAGTTTTGTTGTAATGATAATTTCTAGCTGCACCACATGTTAGAGTTAAGTAGGTGAACCACCTGTAAACTGAACATCGCTCCTTCTGTTCCTTGTGCTCACATATTTGCAAATCACAAGCTCAAGGAAACTAAGTTACAAACAAACTGATTCTAGTTACCATGGAATATCTTCTCAACATAAATGTTTGTTAAATTAAAATAACATTTGATTTTAGAATTTTAAATTGTAAAATATTTGTAACATGAATTAAATATAATCCACACAATGACACTTGGTTCCGCTACAAATTATTAATCTTGTTCCAGCAGTAAATAAAATAAACGCATTACTACTGTTTCTGCAAACATAGCTATATAGGAATTAATTACTGCTATGACACGTAAATTATAAAGCTGCACTTTTGTTATTTACCATTAAGTTGGCAACAAGTTAAATACACTAAATATCTTTGTACTGCAAAACACAAAAATACTTCTCTCTTCAGTTTCAGAGTCATTTTACCAACATTTTGTGTCGGCACTGATATGTAATTCAATGGCGGAACCAAGTGTCGTGACGGAGTGTTTTAATGTTTAATAGATAGGGAACTGTGTACTGTACTTTACTGTGGCAACATTGTTATTGTTATTATTATTTGTAATTTGTAATTTGTTAAGTTGTGACACGTGTTGTGAGGGATCTCTAGCCACAGTTTATGAATTCTTGTGTCACTGAAAATGCTTCTACTATGCATTCAAGTGTTTATTGAAAAAGTATTCACTGAAATTAGAGTTGAGCAATAAAAGTACAATTGTAATGGGAACAGTGTGACAACATTCCCATACTCTTTGTTAGCACTTGTATTGTTTTAAGACTGATTGTATTTTTCTCAAAGAATTCCTAAAGACAAATTTGCTCTATGCTGCCATGATACCGGATGATGATTATTATCATTATTATTATTACTATTTTGCAGGATCAATGTTGCGCAGAAGTGAGTGTACTACGCACGGTTTATGTTATTATGCTGCCTGCAGTTACAATTAAATTTTAATTCATTTTTTTCTGGAGTAACGTTTGCCGGGAATAAAGTTGTTTTTGTATTGGAAGTGGAAGACTGGAGGCAGGAAGTATGGTTTTGACGTCACTACCTACCTTGGCGTAGTAGGAGGTTAAGGCTCCCACTTTTTTTAGACATTCGCCACTTGATGTCAGCCGAGTATACAGCCCTGCGTGACGGCCGCCGTTATCCCCAGAACAAGCGTCTGGTACTCATTTCAGTTAGAGGCTGAGTCGATCCCACTTGATGTGAAAATTAATAAAAAGTAAATTGCTCAAATTAGGATGCATTAAATAACCCAGTTTTACTACAAAAAATAAAATAAAGTGATACGAATTTGTGGAAATAGATGTCACTACGAAGTGTCTCTGAGAAAAATGATGTTTATTATTTCTGAGTACTAATGAAACATGTATATTTAATTTTTATTTTGCTTATTCGCTAAGAATTCAAACCCCTTCACTCAGGGGTACAGGTTGAATACCACAACATCAAGTTTTCGAAGTTGTTACTTGTTTTTACGCAATTAATATGGTAAATAAATATATACCTTCATTAAATGTCATTGTTGTCTTATTTCAAGTCAAATTGTTTTGTTTATTCCTGTCTGGTAATTATTTACAAGCATTCATAATTATTTAATTACGTCATTTTTATTATATCTCTTGCACCAATGTCTTCATGATGACATTCCCAACTTAGAAAAACAATAATTATATTGGCAAGAAAATTACAACTGGATTTGTAGCTGAAAATTCGCCCAGTACGACACTCTAATCATATATATATATATATATATATATATATATATATATATGTTCACCGCTGTGGTTTCGAGGTAGCGTGCTGCCTTGTCACGCAGCGGGCACAGATTCGATCTCCGGTCGGGACAGTTTTTCTGGGTGAGCTTTTTATCGGTTTTTTTCCTCACCTGTAAGACAAATGTCAGGAAAACTTTCGGGCCCAAACGGTCCCCGAAATCATATGGCGGCCATCATTATCATTCATATTGATCTTATCATCAACATCCTCCACCGGTGTGGAAAGCAACGGGAAGCTACCACACCTACAATTCCCTAGTAAAGCTGCAAGCATAGCATGAAAATGCTATGATTGCAGTGAAAGACCTGCCATCAGACAGAATTACTATGAATGGATGGATATATATATATATATATATATATATATATATATATTATCTATAATTTGCTTACTTGTTATAGTCAGCTACTAGATGACAGTGAAGACCGAGTTCTCGCGACATCTAGTAATAATGGAGAATATAATACATATATAAGAAAAATAAGTGTTTGAATTGGATTCGCCTGGTAGTGTAACGGATTACACGCTGAGGTACAGACTCAGAGTCCGGGTTCGAATCCCGTCCACGCATTTATTTTTCTTATCATACCATATATATATATATATATATATATATATATATATATATATATATATATATATGCATATGCAAGTTGAGGTTTACATAAAAATGGCACATATCACTTTTTCTATGTAAAAAATTGACTTTTTTAAAAACTAGTTACAACCATGTTCTGCGCAGCTGTTCAAATGACACAACATGTCTTTTATTTTCATCAATTCTATAAAATAAATAAAAATTCTCCTACTAAATAATTTACAAATAATTTCATTTTTGTTGATCGATGTGGTGTCAAGGAGGGAACTAGACGGCAGACAAGTATTGTGGGTGAGATTTTTTTCTTTGATAAGAGTGAAGCGTGTCTTGTTCTTGTTGTCTCAGTTGGGGCACTGAAAAGATCACTCACACGAGTATGCCCTCTCGTTCTCATGAAAGTAAGTAGATAAATCTCTCGTGTGGCTCATAAAAGTAACAACAAAACGAGAGGACAACGTAATGACAACAAACTTACAAATTGTAAAAACCAAAAGCAATGGTAGATATCCTGGCTTAATAACAAAAGGTTATAAAAACTCTGATCCACTAGCTGCTGTGGTGTACCGAGGTGCGCCGCTACAAGTACAGCTAAGGTTGTCAAATGTTAAGAAGGAAAGTTAATCTTTGGGTTGAGAGTCCTTAAATTTATGGCTTTTAAATCAACAGTTAAACAATTATAAAATACCTATAGTTATATTAACAACACAACACATTATTGACGAAGAAAGTATAAAATAATAACAATAATAATCATAAGTAACGCCGCCACGAGTGATTTCCAATTTATCTAGATAATTTGGAAATCAATAGTGGCATTTGTTAGGACTATTTAACGAATAAAATTAAGCTGTTTACTCACAAATCATTATTTAAATATAGTTATTTTAAAATATGTATATATTTAATGTAAACGGCGATGTTTGAAAACAAATGAGATACGATCGGTACGCTTCATTTGCTTCTTTTGTTTATTACTGCAACCAGATATTATTTATTGCCAAAGGAACGCAATATTGTAAGAATGCACTCTAGTGGAGAAAAAATGAAACACATCAAACTGTACATTAATTAATTTCTGATGTCTTACGATGTAAATATGACAATTATATTTTTCTGGAATGTTACCTGGGAAAAAATACATTTAAGAAAGTGCAGACGGTGGTTTCATTTTTTGGTGGTGTAATCAATTGCTACAAATGTTTTTATATTAACTCTCGCATGCGCTATGTGTTTACATTCATGCACTGTATATACAATCTGGTAGCCGTATTTCTTGGGGAGTCAGTCACTGCAAAATAATGGTATGACCTATTCAGAATGTTAAAAAGGAGGAGCTTTCTTTAATATGGTAAATTTAATATTGATAAATATTTGGTGAAACACGACTGTGATTGGTTGTAAAACAGTAATAATTGAAACGTGATTGGTCATTGACTCCCATTTGGGGCATGAGTTAAATAGTCACTACAATAATGCACGTCGTCAAATCTTTACATGAACAAGAAATTGTCTGCCATTCGCTCTAAGGAAAATGTTAGTAGAAACACTTGCAATGCCCCATTTTGATTATTGTGGCACTCTTTTTACAGACTTAAATATTATTTCCACTCAAAGACTTCAACGTGTTCATAATTCTTGCGCACGTTTTATTTGTGGTATTCGCAAATTTGACCATGTTACACCGTCCCTGGAACAATTATCGTGGCTTCGTCTAAGAGATCGTAGAACTGTCCATTCCCTATCCCTTCTCTATCAAATACTTCACACATCATCGCCTAATTATTTATCACGCCGCTTCATCAGACTATCCGACACACATAATCTTGACACTCGATCCCATCAGCACATTGTCCTTTATATCCCTCCTCATCACACTGTATATTATTCATTATCTTTTACGGTGTCACTTACCAAAACATGGAATTCCCTTCCGCCCTATGTCAGAGACTGTCAAACTATAACATCCTTCAAAAACAAATTAAAGAATTATTTAATAACAAACTAACTTATACACCTCACTGATAGTATTCTTTTAACAATTAATAAATTTAATTATCTATGAAAATAATATTAAGATTAACAAATAATTTCTTTTGTTTTGTTTTAAATATTGTACAAACGTAAAATTAGTTTTCTATATCTCATTATTTTTCTTTGTTTTTTATATACATTAGACAGGGACAATTTAACATGTCTTGCTTGTATACATTTTATTATTAGTTTTAGTCTTAATTTTAACTAACATTAACTGGTTGCATTGTAGATCGTAATATAATAGATATTATCTTTTTGATCAAATTTTTATTTAGTATTTAATATTAGAGTTCATTGTGATTGTTATATTCTGATCTAATATATGTTTGTCCTGGTGAGTGGAAGAGAAGGCCACATGGCCTTAACTCCACCAGGCTAAATAAATCAATCTAAAAAAAAAGAATGTATTAATTAATAAGCTATTGGTACATTCTGATTAATACATAGGTGATGGTGTGGGGATATTAACGGCCAACACGCACACAATATAGAGTAATACTAAGAAATTGGGCTGGTAGTAAGCATCAATAAAACTAAAAATATAAATATATTATATAATTGAAATGGGCAGTTAATGACAAATGAGGAAATTTTTGATGAAGTGTCTGAATTCAAATACTTAGAAATGAAATGCAAATTAAATTAAACTTGGACTCAATTCTGGAAATGAATGCTATTATGCATTACAAAATGTATGTTTGTTCGTTTCACGATGTAAATTTTAATAATGGAGGATGAACTACACATTTGAAGTACAAATGGGGGAGGACGTTATGGTCAGGTGGTTTTACTTGCCTCACACTAAACTCTAAAATTATATCGGACAACCGTGTCATTACAACAAGCACTTTTACACGAAAATGGAAGAAGATAAATAAAATTTTTAAGTGACTTTTTTATGAAGTAAACAAATGTAAGAAAACCACTACTTCCTTCCCTCTTATATCACTTTATGGTTTCCAGCACATTTCTGTTTGAGATATTTTTACTTGTAAACTTACATACGAACATTGGACAGAAATAAATATAAGTTTATTTATTAGGTAATTTGTGAACTGCAGCGGTTATCAAGCCAAAATAATGATGATGATGATAATATTAATAATAATGACTAATTAACTCCAGTCACAAAAAAAAGTGCATAATAAATACACAGATGCCATGTGAATTACTTACTTACTAACTCACTGGCACTATCGAACCCGTAGGTTCATGGCCCCGCGGACATAAGCTCTCCATACATCCCTATCCTCAGCTAATGCTTTCCAATCATTCCCTGTATAATCTACTTCCCTCAAATCATAATTAATGTTATTCTCTCACCTCATTCTTGCTCTACCAACTGGGCGTTTTCCCTCTGGCTTTCCTACAAGAAGCTTCCATGCACGTCTTTCATTCCCCATTCGTGCAACATGTCCTGCTCATCGCAGTCTACGAGACTTAACTCTTCTTATTATATCTGGCTTCCTATAAAGACTATGTAGTTCATTGTTATGAAGTCTTCTCCGTTCACCTGTCTGTTCATCTCTCTTTGGTCCAAAAATTTTCCTAAGAACTTTATTCTCAAAAACTCGAAATCTCATTTCCTCCCTTAAAGTAAGAGTCCAAATTTCGCACCCATATAATATAACTGGTAGAATAATAGTTTTATATATTCTCAGATTAACGTTTTTTGAAAGGAATTGGGACATCAAGAGTATCTGCAATGCATAATAGCACGCATTTCCAGAATTGAGCCTATGTTTAATTTCTTTGTGCATCTCATTCCTATTCGTGATTATTGTTCCTAGGTATTTGAATTCAGCCACTTCCTCAAAATTTCCCTCATTTGTCATTAGCTGTCCATTTCCATTATTTAATGAATTTCTACGTGTGACCATATATTTAGTTTTATTGATATTTACTTCCAGTCCTAATTCCTTAGTGTTACTCAATAGTGTGTGCGTATTGTCCTTTAGTATCTCCTCGCTATCGGCCAACAATACTACATCATCAGCATAAACTAACAGCTTATTAATACCATTCAGTTGTAAGCCTTCCTCATTCTCTAAAGATTTAATGGCATGCTCTAGTACAAAATTAAATAGTAGAGGAGATAGTGCATCTCCTTGCTTCAGCCCATCGTCTACAAACAATAAAAATAATACATCTTACTGGGGTTTGTTAAAACTTGCGGTTAGTTCCACAGGAACAAAAATATAACACAAGATAATTAGAAGTAACTCAACAACCAACTTTCAACTCGAACCCGGGTCCGGTACAAAAATAAGTTCTTACAGCATTTGTTAAAACCTGCGGTTAGTTCCACGCCGAGCTAAAGATAAAAGGCGACAATGAGAAGGAAGCACACGTCCGTCTTTCAACTTGTTTCCTATCACTATCTTCCCACATCCTTCCCTTGTTTGTCTGCAACTTGCTGGCCACAAGGAGTGCCCGACACAACAACACATTCAAAATATCCTCACTCAACACTTCCCCACAAAAACAAGGTCTACATTTATTTTTATTATAGACGCTTTAACATCAAGGGCAGATCTTTAGGAATAACCATTATTCTGTGTGTGTTTATAAACAGGCTGAATATTTTATGGTGATCCAGGTGGTGATACATGACATCTGTCTTCTTCTTCTTCCTTTCCAGGATTAGGTCAATGCGACCTGTTACGGTCTCAAGTCCATCGTTTCCTTGGCCGTCCCAAAGATCTTTTTCCATGAGGTTTGTAGGTGTTGATCTTTTTGGGTAATCTTGTATAGTCCATTCTGTCTAAATGTTCTTTCCATCGGTATTTGTGCTCTTCTAGTTTATCGAGTATTGAAAATATCTCCAGTTCATTTCTTATTGATTCATTGTGTAATCTATCCATGCGTGTACATCCTTTTACAGATCTTAAACATTTCATTTCAGTGGCTTGAATGTGAGAGATATTTTTTTGTAAGTACTCAAGGTTCAGATCCATATAAAAGAACAGAAACAGCCATGATTTTACAAATTCTGAGCTGAGTTTCTCTTCGAGTCTTTCGGAGGGTTCTTCTTATGGTGCCACACATCATTTGATATCGGTTTAATTTATTATCTATATCCCAATCGTAGCTATATGTTATATCTGAACCAAGTGTGCTATCTGTTCTATTATTTTATTATTGATTACTATTTTTGCTCTGACTGGCACTTTGCCCTGAAAAGCAATAATTTTAGTTTTTTAATTGATTCAACATGTAAATGGTTCTTTGTAAATCATCCTCTAACGTCTGTATAATTACCAGATCATCTGCATACATTAAAATATTCATATACATTTCCATATTAATTTGTATTCCTATGGGACTTGATTTTTTCCATTTTCGTATAACCTCGTCAAAATATATATCAAACAATGTAGGTGATAATGTACACCCTTGTCAAAGTCCTTGATTTATTAAAATTTCTTCACTGGAATAATTATCTAAATTAAGGATAATTTTCGTGCAATTATAAATACTTTTTATTCCTTCTATAAGTTGAGCCGAGTACCCTCTTGTCTTCATCATTTCCACAATTTTCTTCTTATCACCTTATCAAAGCCTTTTTCAAGATCAACGAAAGCTAAATATGTGGGTAAATTTAATTCCCGTCTCTTTTCTATTGTCTGTCTCATAGTGAATATATTGTCAGAGCAGGACATTCCTTGTCTAAAACCGTTCTGTTCTTCTAAAAGCAATGCATCTGCTATTGGTTTTAATCTATTAAGTAATATACCTACATATATTTTATATATGCAGAGTTCAAAATACTGATTCATCTATAATTGCTAGTTTTATTTCTGTCTCCTTTTTTAAAACTTGATATAAGATTTTCAATGAGCTATGTTTTGGGAATTTCTTTGTTTATCCAGCACATATTAAAGATGTGTAACAACCTTAATTTTAATAACAAACCTCCATATTTAAAAAATTCTCCATTTATGTTGTCAGGCCCAGGTGATTTTCTGCATTTCAATTTTCTTACTGATGTTTCTAATTCATGCAATGTGATTAAATCGCATCCTTCAAATGTATTATCTACTGGAGTGTGAGATTGTTCATTCTCGTTAAACCACAACTGTTTATAATGTTCAACCCATACTTTTGGTTCAATAACATTTATATTGGCTGCATCTTTCTCTGATTTATTTATATTTCTCAGTATTTTAAATGCAAAATCTTGCCTGCCATATACATCATATTCAACATCTCCTATAAATTCCTCCCAACTCTCTTATGTGCTCTCTGCACTAGCGATTTAGCATAATTCCTTGCCTGTATATATTTTTGTCTTGATTCTTCATTTTTTTGTACGAAAATGCAATATGTTTTTCATTTTTCACGAATTGCGTTTTCAATATCAGAATTCGATATTTTAAATCCTCGTTTTCTTTTCCAAATATTTTGTTTGCCAATGGCTTCTCGGGCTACTTTAATAATACAACTTTTTTTTCCCCCCATTATTTTGTAGCATCAGTTACAGTTAGAACATTTATTATGTTATGGTTAAGTCTCTGTTGATATAAATCTCTAATTGGTTGATTTTTTAACAATCTTATCTTCTCATGATATTTCGGCCAGTAACTTATGGGACCGGTGCCCACCCAGCATCGTGAGGCAATTGGGTAGCTACAATAAGTAGCGGCTCCAGGTTGAGGAACCAGCTATAACGGCTGGGGGACTCGACATGCTAATCACATGTCACCCCTACACTGGCTGTTGATCATCTGCCTCTGTGATTGACACATGTGGATGTGAAGGGCCAGCAGCCGGCTGGTAAAAGGGCAACCGCTGAAAAGTGGAAAGACCCTCAATCGGATCGGATTTTCTTCTTCTTCCTTTCATGTGATAGACCTAGTGGTCTGTTACGGTCTCAATCCAACGTTTGAAGGGTCTGCCCAAAGATCTCTTGCCTGGTGGCTGGTAATTCAAGATCTGACGTGGTATTCTTGTTCTGCTCAATCTTATCTTCTTCTTCTTCCTTCCAAGTATTAGGCCAAGGCCTGTTACGATCCTATACAAAATTTTCCCTCCAGCGTTTCATAGGACGGCCAGTGATCTTCGTCCTCTTGGTATATAATTATAAACAGCTTTGGGGATCCGATTTGAACTCATTCTTTCAAGATAGTGTTTCCAATTTAGTTGGTACTGTTTAATATATTCCAAAATAGGCGTAGTCTTCAATTCTTTTAAGATATCGGTGTTCCTTTTCCGATCCCATCTGGTGTAACCCGCTGTTCTGCGCATTATCTTAAATCTAGTATTGTCCACTTTACCTGATAGGTTAGTTCTATTCCTTTTTATATTTTTCCATCTAGAAATCAAGACTATTTTTGCCATCAGCAAGTAATGGAAATGTCACATGCTCTATAAATTCCTATATCTTGTATCGATTTAGCTGCTTTTACACTGCAAATTTTATGGTCAATAATTGAAGTGACCTCTATTACTCCACGTGTATTTATGTATTTCCTTTTTCTTGAAGAAAGTGTTCATTACCTTTAGTTTACTATAGGTGCAGTATTGTCTGAGTAATGCGCCGTTATTATTGGGGATCTCTTCTCCACATGTACCAATTACATCTTTTATGGCCACTTTTCCTACTCTAGCATTTAGATATATCATATCTGTTTTGTTAATTTCATTGTAAGTTTCCTGCAAGTTTTCATAGAATACATGACAATTGTCTTACAGTAAAAACAATAAATAATACACAGTCAATTCGCTCAGCTGTTCCTAAACTTATCAACCATAAGTCTAATTACAATGTTCATCAATTTTAGTTCTTACAAATTATGTTTAAGCACAAGTGAAACACTTTTCCCATCTTACATTAACATACAATTTAAAGAAGTTTCTTCCAGTTTCACTAAGACAGACTTAGACCAAGAATGAGTTGGAGAATAAATTTATCCATGATTTGAGAGAAGTAGATTGTACAGGGACGACTGGAAAATATTAGCGCAGGATGTATGGAAACCTTATCGTCGCGCGGCCATGAACCTACGTGTTCGATAGAGCCAGTAAGTTAGTTGTTTAATTAAAACGGACCATTGTGTTGCCACATTTTGATTATTGTGGCGTTAAAATAATGAACTACGCGCAGACATATGTCCTATCCTGAACTAATGTTTTCAAATCATTCCCTGTAGAATGTACTTCCCTCAAATCATAGTTAATGTTATTCTCCCACTTCTTTCTTCTTCTACCAACTGGGAGTTTGCCCTCTGGTTTACTTACAAGAAGCTTCCATGCACGTCTTTCATTTCCCACTCGTGTCACATGCCCTGCCCATCTCAGTCTATGAGACTTAACTGTTCTTATTAAATCTGGCTTCCTATAAAGACCATGAAGTTCATTGTTATGTAGTCTTCTTCATTCACCTGTCTGTTCATCTCTCTTTCGTCCAAACATTTTCCTAAGAACTTTATTGTGATATACTCGTAATCTCCTTTCCTCCCTTAAAGTAAGAGTGCATGTTTCGCATCCATATAATATAACTGGTAGAATAATAGTTTTATATATTTTCAATTTAATGTTTTTTTTAATGAAGTGGAACGACAAGAGTCTTTGCAATGCATAATAACACGCATTTTAAGAATTGAGCTTATGTTTAATTTCTTTGTGCATCTCATTCCTATTTGTGATTATTGTTCCTAGGTATGTGAATTCATGATGGGACCCATACTGGTCACAATTACATAAAAAATGTGTTCTTCCTCCCAGGGTTTATGAATCAATGCATGTCCTGTAGCTCTGCGCCAAAGCATGATGCTTCAGACTGGACTACTGAGTCGTACAGCATTATAATTAAATAGCTTAATTTTATGTGATAGACCTTAAAGCCATATGAAGGTTTTGTGCATATTAAAAGTGACAGAAATACCACCTCAGCGCTGTCAACATCCCACGAGTCTTGGGCTCGATGCCCATTTGTTCCACATAGAAAATCTACTTTCAATATAGGGTCCGGAACATGACCACTAATGGGAGCAGATGAGCAGATATGAGAAGCTATCTGACATGAGGATTAGCAAAATTCAGTTACGAAATTCGAAAACAGGGTTATAAGATTGTGTCATGCTAGCAACATCACTCCCTGCTCTATAAAATAGCTACACAGTGATAAAAACCAAGTCCCCTGTACACTCTGTCATATCCAGGATGTGGTAAAAAGTATAAAAGTGAGTGGCGTAATATTTACAATCAAGTTCCAACTGAGCAGTCAATCCACCTGCACCTTCTTCACGTCACAGTAACAGTAAGTAACTCCAGCACTCACACAAATATAATCACAATGTCTCACATAGCTCCTGAGATAATTTTTTTCTGTAAATATTTCTAGAGAAATTTGTTCATGAATTATATATGAGTGTTTTTAGAATCTCAAAATAATTATTGACTGCAGATGTGTGGGTACCAGTGAACCTCTGTAACGATCGGATTCGTGACAGCGGGGATGTTTCCTGTAAAAACAACACACCTCCAGCAGATAATAATAATAGTAATAATAATAATAATAATAATAATAATAATAACGTTACCACTAACAGTGTAGTTCTTATCCTGGAAATGTCCCAGAAGAAAATAAACACTTGCTCCAGAAGAACGAGTAAATTTAACCATTCACACTTAAAACAAGTTGGAAAGCCAAACTTTCCAACAACACTACGCAACACAATGATAAGAAATACAATGTAACAACAAGCAATATCTCAGATGGTAGTGTTTCATACACGAATTGAGAAGATCTCGAGTTCAAATCCAGGGGCCGATCAATTTCAACATGTTGTCAAATTGGGTTGGAATTTGAATAAAAGCATCCACTTAATCACAATTAACATTACATAATAATAATAATAATAATAATAATAATAATAATAATAATAATCTGAACTTCAAGGTATAGCCATCAAATTGCCTGTTCCGTCATGATTTACGTTCCAGCCATATTCTTCTAGGTCTACCCATTGATCTGTTTCCACTAAATTTATAACACAATTATTTAGTTTAGTTAATCTGGTAGTTACAATTTTTTGCAGCTGTTCTACGAGTACCTTCTTGTTCATAATATTTTACTATATCATTCAAATAAAAAAAAATCTAATTCTTCTCATAGTTCTAGACATTTTATGTAATCTAGCTTTATATATCTTTAACTTCAGTGAAGAATTCCTTTTCTGAAGCATATGTATAATTTTTTCTCTACATTCAATTTCCACATGATAAGACAGGCTCAGCCATAACTTTGTAAATTTTAATTACGTTCCAATTCGAATAATAATAATATTATTATTATTATTACTATTATTATTATTAGCATTATTACTATTATTATTTTATTATTATTAACAATAATAAATAAACCCGTCAACATTCAGACAAAACTCAACAAATCCAACAGATAACCAGATAAATAAAAGCTTTAAAAATAAATCTGACGTCATAGTACATGATATTTTATTGTAAGCCCATGTTTTCCCATTACAGAGATTTAGGTGCTCTCCCCCTACAGGGAAGTACTTGAACCTGACTAATTTAGTTACACTTGTTTTCGTATAGATGTCCGTTTGAGTGGTCCGTGGACAGCGTTCCGCCTCATACTGACATCTAGGAAACCAAGGTAGTACTAGGACGGGAAAATTCGTTAAATCTTGACTTAGAGGTCTTTTCATTCAGGCTTAAGGATTTTTTACGAGCCTGAAAATCTTAAAGTGCCTCCCGGAGGACTTGCTCCTTGGATTTATCCATCTTAAAAAATCCCACGACCCTCGGGATCAGAGGCAGGGAGCATAATCACTAGTCCACCGCGGCCGGTGTATATACAAATAAAAAAAGTATTTGTTGTAGTTAAAAATGAGTTCATGATCTGAATGTAAGAAGGTAATTTCATGAAACAATGTTTATATCATCATCATCGCTCACATTCCCCTGTTTTCAATTACAATATTCTGATGTCATTCAATACAGAATCCTCCCATCTCAGTCTTGGTCTACACCAACTTTTCTTAAAACTTGTGCCTTCGTTTTAAAACAATTTTATTTTCAGTTCTCACTAAATGCACAGCAGATAAAAATACTTTAATTTTTATAAACTTAGAATTTTCTCGTTCATTATAAATGTTCATTTACAAAAGTATTTTTTTTAATTGGACGTGATTGTGTGTTGTAGGTTATGTTGGTAATACTAGTTCTCCTGATGGTGTTCACACCGAGCAGACCACTGGAGTGTCCAACACAATGCCGCTGCAGTAATTACAAAACTTGGTGCAAATACTCCCGACTGTACAAACTGCCGTCGAAACTAGCCGACACCACAGAGTTACTCAGCATGCACTACGACGACATTAAAATACTCAATAGTGTCATGGTAACTAGAAGCGGGTTGCGGAACTTAACTAACCTTCAGCTAAACTCGGTTAATTTACAACAAATCGAACCAGGTTCATTTAAAGACATGAATCTCTTACAGAAACTGATCATCACAAACAACAACATAAGTGAGATACACGCTGACACGTTTAAATACCTTAAAAACCTGTATTATTTAAAGTTAAGACATAACAACATAGTACATTTACAGGACAGGGTATTTTCACACCTTCCTAATGTGAGGTATCTGTATCTACATAACTGTGGAACCCATCTTACGACAAATGTATCTAACAGCTTGAAAAACAATTCCAGCTGTGGACCGACGGTAACACCAGGGATATTAGACTTTTATGATCCCTATTGTATTGGAAGTATTGATCTAAGAGCATTTCAAGATCTTCTCTGTTTCTTCACTAAAATTGATATGATTTTTATACCATCTATAAACAACACTAATGACAAATTTGTAGGAGCAGCTACAGTTACTCATCTGAAAATAAAATATATTAAAGATGGAATATTAACTAATGTTTTCAATGGATTAGAGAAATTAACAAAATTACAAATTATATCTCAAGGTCTAGACGACATAGAAATCGGAACTTTTGAAAACTTGACACATTTAAAGTACCTTGTCCTCTCACACTTCTCTATTACTGAAATAAGATCTGGCATGTTCAGAGGCCTTCGATCCTTGAAGGTTCTAAAATTAGAATATACACACTTACATACATTACAAAATAATGGGTTCGAAGGTCTTCAATCCTTGGAAAGTTTGAGTTTCGTTCATTGTCCAATAAGTAACATAAACAATGACACTTTCATAGGTTTGAAAAATTTAAGAGAATTGTTTATCGAATCTAGAGATATCAGTCATATAGATGCAGAAGCTTTTAACGGTTTAAATAAAATAAAAACAATAGATATTACTACAGATTATAGTTTTGACATATTTCATTCAAGAATACACTTTCTCTAAGTTGAAAACTCTCAGTGATGTCAAATTGTCTGATATTAAATTCAGCTTAGAAGCTGGAACATTCACAGAGGTTTGGGCCATTCAAATATTTTCAAAAAACATATCACACAAGATACAAAAATATATATTATAGTGATATTAAATACGAAATCACTTTGCAGAGAGTAACTTTTGTAATGGAGGCAACATTTGGTGATATACGAATCAAAGCTACTGTAAAGTCAGTACAAGGTCATCGAGCATTGCAAGAGTTGCAATTGTTTGTAAATGGAATAACCGCAAACATAAAGCAACAAGTTCAAGACTTAATAAATAATATAGTAAATTTCAGATGTCTAAACCACATTTCACACCTGGATATAAGTAACTCTAATTCAGTGATCTTAAAAGAAAAGAGTTTCTTCGGATTTCCAAATGTAAAATCTCTGAGATTAAGAAACAATACAATATTAGTGATACATGCGAATGCTCTCACACAATTAAAATCATTGACATCTCTAGCTATCATTGATAACATATATGTAGCTATAGCTACCGGTGCATTTACTGGACTGTACAACTTGAAGGAATTTCTATTATATAGAGACAGTGACATTGAAATTGAACATATGTGGACTATTCGTGGTGGAAACAATTGGACATACCTTAATGTAGATGAATCTGAACCAATACAAATTGAAGTAGGCATGTTTCTGGGTCTTGATAACTTGGAAGTGTTTAGTGTTCAAGGCTATTTTCATCATCATCAACACAATATACGTTTATCTCTCACCAAAGGCATGTTTCAAGGATTGCAAAATATCATAGAAATACACATGACATATAATGGGATACGGGAAATACCTCCCGGAGTCTTCGGCGCTGAGTGTGTAGAATATTTTAAATTATCGTGTAAAAACATATCTGAACCATCGACATATTGCAACGACACTCATGCTCTCAAGACACTGCAAGATTTAGATTTATCTGATAATCACATACAACATATCCACCAGCATGCTTTTATATCCTGCTTAAGTCTAAAAACTTTAGATCTAACAGCGAATACATTGTTAACACTAGACAACACATTTCTATTCACACCAGCCCTCACAACACTCAGAATGACGGAATGTAATGTAACCAAGATCCCCAACAATACACTTGAATGCACTCCTCATATTTCTGAACTCGCACTAACAATATACAATTCAACACCACATTTCACTAGCTTTCTTCCACTGAAGCAACTTAAACTTCCTTAATTGATATCCTTAATTACAATTTAACATGTGATTTTTACGAAACATGGCTCTGGTTTGAGGACAAACATATAACACCAGATCTAAAAACCATGCAGACCCTGGTAGTACACTCTACAATCTTAACTGTAACACAACACATCAACAGAGTCAACAACCTCCTAACTCCAAAGTAAACATAAACGACTCGTTGTATTTGAAACAATACATTGAACCTATTATTCTAGTTGTTATAACAACGGCAGGAATAGCCTTCAATTGTTTTCTTTTGTTCGTGTCCCTCTGGAACTCAGACATGCGCACAAAACACAATTCTTGTATAATACATTTATCTATAACAGACACTTTATCACTTATATTAAATCTACCCCTAAGTTACTGGAACACTTTACATGTCAACTGGGAACTGGGGGTGGTTACTTGTAAAATGTTCATGTTTCTCAAAGAAGTAACTTTAGTTGCAAATATATTTTCAATTGTTGCGTTAAGTGTTGAAAGATTTCTTGTTGTTCGAATATCCAAAGATCTGCGAAAGGCTTGTAAGACTGACTACCCAATATGGTGGCTACTTGTGATGACGTGGGTCTCTGGTATCATTCTCTCCTTCCCTGCTTACTATAATGCTTCTGTATACACCAGATGTCTGTATTGTCCACCCAATAACGACGAATACATCAAAAGAGTTTGGATTTACCAATTCATTGTGCATTATTTCTTACCAGCTGTTGTGATATGTGCCTTAAACACAATGACTTCACGATACCTTAGACAAAGCATTAAAAACTTCCCAGGAGTAGTTAATCATAATACAAGAACCAAAAACAGGAAAACTGTTGCAAACATAGTGACCATTCTCTCTGCCATATTTGTTTTCAGCTATCTGCCTAATTTCACCCTCAGGATACTTGTATCCTGGTCTGTTATAGACATAGAGGATGCCTTGGTGTATTCTTTTGTCAGTTTTTGTTTATTTTACTGCAACACCATGTTAAACCCTATTTCTATTTTCATTATGAGTTCTAAATATAAAAATTACTTCTTCAAATATTTCCCCTTCCTAAGTAACACAGATACAAAAATCAGTCACGCTGCCAAGAAAATCAATTAGAATAAATTTGAAAATGTTGGAAATCATGGTTTTGAATTTGCTAGTAGAACTCTTGTTACAGATATTGAAATGTGTTCTCTTAGAATGATCGCTGATGGAAATGAAACAGACCCGACACATGCAGAGGAAATTAACAATTTACCACAAATACAACAACTGTTGATAATGTGATCAAAGATATGGACAGGTTCAATTATTTGAATAAAACATTTAAAAGTTCGCTTAACGATGATTTGGGAATGATAAATGATACATGAACAATACAATTTTCACTTTATGAACCCGGAATCATAGTAGAGGAACTTCGGGTAATTTGGGCCCCTCTTTTGAACTTGTGGTTTTTCTTCTTTTAATTAAGGATTTGAATTTAGTTTAATTACAGTGATTATCATTAAAGAGGTAACTATGAAATAGCACTGTTATTTTATACAAATTTGGAAACATCTCAATAATTTGATAAACTTGTTTTACATTACAAGAAAGGTCCACTTTAACCTGTATATTCGGATAAAGTGGATCCCAGTGTCCACTTTAGTATATTTTTAAAGTTTGTTTACCTCCATTTATTTATACAGACAAACCAAAAAACAATTAATCTGAAAATATTTATGACTGATCATAATTAAAAAGTATTGATATTATTTAATGTCTTGAAAAATTATTGTTGATTATAAAATCCACACCCCATTGAACTGCAGAAAGCTACGCACTGTGTGTTTAGTAAAATTAGAGGGATATAAATAAAAATAATTTAGTGAATGGTTTTTACAGATAGCATCCACCTCATTTATAAAATAGGCATATTCGTGTAAAGTGGAACCAGGTCCTCGTGGAGGGTCCACATTAACCGAATTCCTTTGTAATATTTAATTATATTGCACAGCCACCATAGCACACATCAAGTTTATATTTAAAACAGCATCTACATAATATAAAAAAAAAATTTAGAAGAGTTTTTTCCAACATTTGTAATATTCAACACCAAAAACTAAGAATTGATATCTTAGCTTGAAAAACTTTTAAAGTGATCATTTTCATAAAGAATACACAAATGAACCTTCTTTGCACAAAGAATAAAAGAAACTGGCCTTGAACCCGTCAAAGTTGATGAGGGGAACAAGTAAAATATTTTCTATTCAAAAGGCAGACACCAATTACAGAAGCATAACAACAGGGTCCACACTCAAACAGGAGGGTCCACATTACACGAACTTGCCTATATAGGTAGATTGTATATTTCAGTTAATACAATTATATTCTTTTGAAATACAGGGTGTAAATATAACAAATGGTATTATAACACAAGGCAATTGCAAACAACACGAATAAGCCCTTACGGATACACACTTCAGCAATAAACTAAGCTGGTAGGTAATAGTGAAATACGCACGTTTGCGGTTCGGATCCAATACTAAAAAGACAATTAAAGACAAAATTGTCTGCCTGAACAGAGATCTGAAACTACGCTATCATAAGTTGTGGGCGCTTGGGCCTCATTCTTTGCGTTACCGAAGCATCGTTTGGACAAGATATGCCAGCCGCGAAAATGGAAAACCTGTGTTCAAATCCCGATTTGTTTTTCCTCTTTTGTTGTAATACTTTACCGAATTAAAAACATAAAAAATATGTTTGGTAAAATACAGATGGTCAGCGAGATAATTCTAATTTCAACAACATAACGTCAATTAACCTGGTTTCTTCTGGTTTAGAGGAATACAACATTTTATTTGTTTCAAATTTAAATAAAAGATCAATGTTTAGACGGGCGAATGTGATCTGAATATTAAAATGTGTGCAAAATAATTATTGACAATGTTAACTTAATGAACTGACATAAACGCTGTATAACACCAACCACATCATCACCATCACCATATTAAGGCGCGTCAAATTAAAAAATGAAAGTTTTGGTCCTCTCATAAAAATCCTCCTCTATGCCAAACTGTCTCTTGCCTATTTCAAATTTTTCATTTCTCGATTTCTGTAGATCTTTCATTGTGTAATCAACCCCATCTGATCTTCGCCCGTCCAACTCCGCTGCCTCCTATAGGTGTTTCCATTTATATAGAGCATTTGACCAGTCACTGATCATCCATTCTTATCAAATGTCCAAGACAACTAATTCTGATAGAGATCTTATACGGTTCACTATATTCTGATTAGTCACACCGCTGTGGTCTCGAGGTAACGTGCTGCCATTGTCATGCAGCGGGCCCGGGTTCGAATTCCCGGTCGGGATAGGCTCCTGGATGATGTTTTTTCGGGGATTTTCTTCACCTGTAAGTCAAGTGTCAGGAACCTTAGGGTCCAACGGTCCCCGAAAATCATCCTTCCATCATCATCACCAACCTTGTCATATGAAAATGCTATGATTGCAGTGAAAGACATGCCCTCGGGCAGAATTACTATGGATGGATGATTATTCTGATTTTTTATTAATTACTTTCGTTCGTTACTTGTTTTGATTCTCTAACTGTTATCAGTTCCTCTATTTTTCCAAATATTTTTCTTAACATTTTCCTTTCAAAAATTAATAATTTCTGTTTTATTGATACTTTTATGACCCAAGACTCACTAATGTAAGTTTCACATATGTAACTACTGGTCTAATATTTGCAGAATAAGCTTTATTCCATTTAAGAATCTTCCTTTAATTTCCTCTTCTAATGCATTATGTCCGTTTACTTTGGTACCTAGATATTTAAATAATTCTACTGTGTTAATTTGCATGTTTTCAATTTGTAGTTTTTTTTCGATTTTCTATTGTGATTACTACGTTTTAAATATCTTGTTTTATCTTGATTTACAATACAACACAAATGTTTTAGATTCCTCTTTAAATTTTGTGAAGGTTTCACATGACGCTTGTCTGGTTCTTGCTGTAATCAGTACGTCATCTGCGTAAGCTATAAAATGTTTGTGAGTTTCGTTGTAATGTTTCCCCTTAATTTATTTTGTTGAATATATAATTAGTGATTAAGCCGAATAAGGTAGCTGAGAGGGTCTCCTTGTTTGACTTCTGGTTTAATGCTGAAACATTCACTTACTTTGTTTACTCCAACCACATACTTAGTTTTTTCTTATTACGGATCCTATTACAATCAGAAGAAGATCTGCTCCCATCCAGCGAGCGGCCTAAAACAAACGCTCTACTGTAATTTATGGTCTATTGTTCTACTGTAGAATCATATTAAAATGTAATGTTAGTTTTGTTGTAATGAGATTCTCTAGCTTCTCCACATGTTAGAGTTAGTAGGTGAACCACCCTGTAAACTGAACATCGCTCCTTCTGTTTCTTGTGCTTACATATATTATCAAATCACAAGCTCAAGGAAACTAAGTTACAAACAAACTGATTCTAGTTTACGCATGGAATAACTTATCAACACAAATGTTTGTTAAATTAAAATAAAATTTGTTTTTATAATTTTAAATTGTAAAATATTTATAACAACATGAATTAAATTTATTTCACACAACGACACTTGGTTCCGCTACAAATTATGAATCTTGTTCGCAGCAGTAAATAAATAACAAACGCATTACGACTGTTCCTGCAAACATCGCTATATAGGAATTAATTACTGATATGACACGTAAATCATAAATCAGCAGCGTCATCGATATTCACTTTTGTTATTTACCATTAAGTTGGCAACAAGTTAAATACACTAAATATCGTTCTACTGCAAAACACAAAAACACTTCACCCTCCCAGCTAAGTAACAGATTCATTTCATGAAAATGGAAAAATTTGAGTCGTACGGAATAAATAAATTCAGTGGCGGAACCAAGTGTCGGGACGGAGTGTTTTAATGTTACGTAACGCGTGTACTGTCAGTCAGTAACAGAATGGTTCAAGTAACTAAGAAACATATTGTTATTTAACATGATGATGTTCTGCCAATTATTTACAAATTTTCTTTAATTTTTTCATGTTAATTAGATAGGGAGGATGGTGCACTGTACTTTGCTGTGGTAACATTGTTATCATTATTATTTGTAATTTGTAATGTGTTTAGTTGTGACACGTGTTGTGAGGGATCTCTAGCCACAGTTTATTAATTCTTGTGTCGCTGAAAATGATTCCACTAGGCATTCAAGTGTTTATTGAAAATATATACACTGAAATTAGAGTTGAACAATAAAAGTACAATTGTAATGGGAACAGTGTGACAACATTCCCACAATTATTTTTAGCACTTGTATTATTTCCAAGAGTGGTATTGAACCTTCTTTTCACAGCGAACACACAAGACTAATTTGCACTCCAGGCTGCACTCCATGATGATGTGAAAGTACATAAAAACTAAAGTACACAATAAATTGATCATGCATTAAGATACCCAGTTTTACTAAAAATTGGGAAAAAGCTCTAAAAAATTGTGAAAGTAGAAGTCAATACGAAGCGTCTCTGAGAAAATTATTTTAGACCCTAATAAGAAATTAACTTGTAATTTGGATTCTACTTAACCCCTAAGAATTCATTCCTTAAAGTCGGGGACTCAGATTGATTACCACAACAGTCACCTTTCAATATCGTCAGAGTTATTTATGTAATTAATGTGGTAAATAAATAAACAACTTCATTAAATTTCATTGTTGTTCTTATTTTAATTCAAACTGCATTTTTGTTACCTCCTGTCTGGTAATTATTTATTAATATCATTTGTTAATTAATTAAACAGGATTAAAATCCCACAAATTAAGTTTAAGAAGAAGAAGAATTAATTACGTCATTATTGATTATATCTGTCAAATAATGCACCAATTAAATTCTCGTGTTTTCATGGCGTCATAAATGTGTTTCGTGATGTACGTACATTAATTTTCCACAACTTGGCATCATCACCATCATCACTTCATGGTATATGAGAATCTCATTGGCCGGCCTATATTACAGTTAAATGGACTTTCTCCAACGCTTCTTCGACCGTCCAAGGTCCAGTCTTCCTGTTGCTTTGTAGTCACAGGCTCGTCTTTGAATGCTGACATTCTCAACACATGAGAATTCCAGCTACTACATTGCACTGTTAACTTTAAAAACACGTGACAATACATTGTTTATTTCTGTATTCAACTGTCAGTTGCGACCGCTAACATTTAAGGTCATTACAAGCTAAGGGCAGTAACAGATTTTCATAGAAAAAACGAGTTTGGTGCATAATTACATTCTTAAAGCATAATTTAATTTAGTAGCAAATAATTCTATCAGTTATATTATATGGGTGTGAAACATGGACTCTTACTTTAAGGGGAGGAAAGGAGATTACGAGTATTTGAGAATAAAGTTCTTAGGAAGATTTTTGGACCAAAGAGAGATGAACAGACAGGTGAATGGAGAAGACTGCATAACAATGAACTACATGGTCTTTATAGGAAGCCAGATATAATGAGAACAGTTAAGTCTCGTAGACTGCGATGGGCAGGACATGTGGCACGAATGGGGGAATGAAAGACGTGCATGGAAGCTTCTTGTAGGAAAACCAGAGGGAAAACGCCCAGTTGATACACCAAGAATGAGGTGGGAGAATAACATTAACTATGATTTGAGGGAAGTAGATTATACAGGGGATGAGAAAACATTGGCTCAGGATAGGGATATATGGAGAGCTTATGTCCGCGCGGCCATGAACCTAGGTTCGATAGTGCCAGTGAGTTGGTTAATTGGTCGATTGGTCGGTTGGTCGGCTGGTCGGTCGGTCGGTCGGTCGGTCGGTCGGTCGGTCGGTCGGTCGGTCGGTCGGGGTCGGTCGGTCGGTTGGTTGGTTGGTTGGTTAGTTAGTTAGTTACCAAAGGATATAAGTGTATGCGTTAGGAGCAGATAAAGTATGATTGTCATAATTTTCAATTACCAATCATTTCATTACACAACTATAACTTTAAACCTGTTTTTCTCATAACTGCAAAACTAGCACTTGCACCACTTTGCTTCTAACCACCCTCACTTGTAGCTATTTTACATCCGGAGGAAAAAACAAAAGTGACGCAAACAGGAAGGAAGTTGTGCAAATCCTTGACATTTCAATAACTTATAGACTTTCCTCAAGTCGTCTTTTCCTTCAAATCTTGATATTTTTATTTTATTACATTTATATAATAAAGTTTATATACTTTATTTAAATTTCGTATTGTTAAAGATGCAATGTTGACTGTCTTCTATAAAAAAATATAAACTTGGTTACAATTCATGAAACCACAATCTTGTCTGTAGTATTCTGCACGTGTGATATCCCACTTTATGGGAACAAAAACTAATTAAATTATGCGAATTATTTATCAAATCGAAATTATCGTCCATTTTTAGATTAGATTAGATTAGATTAGTTTTATTTAGCCTGGTGGAGTTAAGGCCATGTGGCCTTCTCTTCCACTCACCAGGACAAACATATATTACATCAGAATATAACAATCTCAATTAACTCTAATATTAAATTCTAAATAAAAATTTGATCAAAAAGATAATATCTATTATATTACGATCTATAATGCAACCAGTTAATGATAGTTAAAATTAAGACTTAAACTAATAATAAAATGTATACAAGCAAGACATATTAAATTGTCCCTGTCTGATGTATATATAAAACAAAGAAAAATAATGAGACATAGAAAACTAATTTTACGTTTGTACAATATTTAAAACAGAACAAAAGAAAATAATTGTTAATCTTAATATTATTTTCATAAATAATTAAATTTATTAATTGTTAAAAGAATACTATCAGTGAGGTGTATAAGTTAGTTTGTTATTAAATAATTCTTTAGTTAGTTTTTTTTTGAAGGATGTTATAGTTTTACAGTCTCTGATATAGGGTGGAAGGGAATTCCATGTTTTGGTAAGTGAGACCATAAAAGTTAATGAATAATATACAGTGTGATGAGGAGGGATATAAAGGACAATGTGCTGATGGGATCGAGTGTCAAGATTATGTGTGTCGGATAGTCTGATGAAGCGGCGTGATAAATAATTAGGCGATGATGTGTGAAGGATTTTATAGAGAAGGGAGGAACGGGATGGACAGTTCTACGATCTCTTAGACGAAGCCACGATAATTGTTCCAGGGACGGTGTAACATGGTCAAATTTGCGAATACCACAAATAAAACGTGCGCAAGAATTATGAACACGTTGAAGTCTTGAGTGAAAATAATATTTAAGTCTCTAAAAAGAGTGTCACAATAATCAAATGGGGGCAATTGCAAGTGTTTCTACTAACACTTTTCCTAAGAGCGAATGACAGACAATTTCTTACGCGATTTAATGAATGTATTATTGAGAAGACTGTTTTGCATGTATGGTTTATTTGTGTATTCCAATTTAAGTTGTTGTTAATAATACTACTCCTAGAATTTTTACTGTCTCACTATAAGGGATTTGAACTCCATTTAGTGACACATGCGAGACTGTGTTTAGGTTAATTGTAGATAATAGTCTCTGGTGACCCATAATGATTGATTGTGACTTTCTAGAATTTTATTGCAGTCCATATTTAACTGTCCAAGTCATTAGTGAGTCAAGATCCTCGTTAATTTTGGCAACGGAATATATCTGTCTTTTGTTAATTAAATTGTATGGTAAACAGTTGCATAGCGAGAACAAAAACATGGCGGATGCTAGAGTCATTTCTTAATTTCGGGTTTCAGTTAAACAAACCAAATATAAAGGCCAGAATTAATTAATTTTGAAGTTTTTATTCTCGTTTAATTGCAACAGTAATTACTGAGATTCGATGCAAAGAATAGAAAATTGCAAAAGTTAGATTTTTTTTTAATTTTCGCTTCTAGTCAACCCCCCCCCCCCCCACACCTAATGGTTCTATTTAACCGAACATTACTGTTTTCAAGTGACTGTTATGTGCCGAGTTTGATTCGCAAAACAAAAATTGCGGCCGCTAGAGCCAATATCTTCGAGTTTTATAGAGCCAATGAGTCAGCAATAATAATGTCACTATCGAACCCGGTGATTCATGATCGCATGAACATAAGCTCTCGATACATCCTTATCCTGAGCTAATATTTTCCAATCACTTCCTCAATAATACATCTCTCTATAATCATGAATTAATAATTCTTTCTATTAACCAACATGGCTTAACCTCTCAGCTTATAGAGAGGTCTACTATCACCTGGCACACTTTGTCTGGGCCTTACGGTGGTCCGATCTGTCAGGAGAGGGATTTTTAACTATGGATCACACAGATAGATTTTATTCTACTTTTCCCAAATGATACTTATATTATTCCTCACACCTCATTATTTGCCTACCTCCTGCGGTTTTCCCTCTGGTAATCCTAGACGAGTTCCCATGTCCCTCCATCTGTTCATATAATATAGATACAAGCATAATATCATAGGCGGGAGGATAATATTCGGATGGATGTTAGGATATGGGTGTGATGATGATAATGTCTAGCAGGTTACAGCTTGTTATTGTAATCCTAATCCACATTTTTAGCGCTAGCCTTTGTTTTGATAACTTACAATATTATTATTATTACTTATTATTATTATTATTATTATTATTATTATTATTACTTATTATTATTATTATTATTATTATGATTATTGTTATTGTTATTGTTATTGTTATTGTGTTTATTGTTATTGTTATTGTTATTGTTATTGTTATTATTATTATTATTATTATTATTATTATTATTATTATTATTATTATTATTATTATTATTATTATTATTATTATTATTATTATTATTATTATTATTATTATTATTATTATTATTATTATTATTATTATTATTATTATTATTAATTACAAGATGGCTTAACGGAACTACACCCGGCTGCAAGTCATGTGTATTAATTACAGAGGTGGCATGTGTTCCTGACGGGGATCCCTGTTCGAGCTCCTCGCTGACGCACAGCAGCGACATGGTGCATCCCCGGGTGGAGGATAGGGAATGTCTATCCTCCCGGATAAGTCTAGATCGACTCTTGAACTATTTGTGGGGTCGTCAGGAAGTGAGCGGCGTGACGTAATGACAGCTGAAATCAATGTGGAGGACTGCTCCGCTCTGGACCCACATCCCGGGTTGACAGACAGGTGGGGTGGTCTGTCAGTCCTCCCAACTAAGTCCGATGAACTCGTGGATCAACTATGGGGTCAACTATTAGCTCAAACCATTCAAACAGAACGAGATGAATAGCCCTGAATTTGGAGTGGTTACAGGAGTAGAGTAGGGAGACACGGATAGCTGTCCTGGGTGTATGGGTAACTCGCTCGGGTTAATCCCAACTCATTATAGATGGTTTTCTCAATATAAACCCACTGTTTATTTCAGCTCACGATGCCGCGCCCATAAATAACTAACTAACTTACTCACTGGCACTATCGAAACCGCAGGTTCATGGACGCGCGGACATACGTCCTATCCTTACATAATGTTTTCAAATCATTCCCTGTATAATGTACTTCCCTCAAATCATGGCTAGTGTTATTCTTCCACCTCATTCTTCGTCTCCCAACTGGGAGTTTTCCCTCTGGTTTTCCTACAAGAAGCTTCCATGCAAGTCTTTCATTCCCCATTCGTGCCACATGCTCTGCTCAACGCAGTCTACGAGACTTAACTGTTCTTATTATATCTGGCTTCCTATAAAGATTATTCAGTTCACTTATTAATTCTTCACCATTCACTCGTCTGTTCATCTCACTTTCGTCCAAAAATTTTCCTAAGAAATTTATTCTAAAATACTCGTTATCTCCTTTCCTCCCATAAAGTAAAAGTCCATGTTTCGCATCCATGGTATAACTGTAGAATAACAGTCTTATATATTTTCAATTTATTTTTTTTAAATGAAGTGGGACGACAAGAGTCCCTGAAATGCATAAAATAGTATGCATTTCCCTAATTGATCTTATGTTTAATTTATTTATGTATCTCAGTCTTATTTGTGATTAGTATTTCAATTCATGATGGGACCCATACCGGTCAAAATTACATAGAAAATGTTTTCTTCCTCCCAGGGGATATGAATCAATGCATGTCCTGTAGCTCTGCGCCAAGGCATGATGCATCAAATTGGACTACTGAATCGTACATCAATATAATTAAATAGCTTCATTTTATGTGACAGACCTTAAAGTCATATGGAGGTTTGCTGCATACATAAAGGTGACAAAAATACCGCATCAGCGCTGTCAACATTAACATCCCACGAGTCTTGGGTTTGATACCCATTTGTACCACATAGAAAATCTACTTTCAGTACAGGGTCCGGATCATGACCCACTATGGGAGAACATATGAGAAGCTACCTGACATGAGGATTAGTAAAATCCAGTTAAGAAATTCGAAAATAGGGTTCTAGGATTTTGTCATACTAGCAACGTCACTCCCTGCTCTATAAAATAGCTACACAGTGATAGTAACCAAGTCTCCTGTACACTCTGTCATATCCAGGACGTGCTGAGAAGAATAAAAGTAAGTGGCGTAATATTTACAAGTAAGTTCCAACTGAGCAGTCAATCCACCTGCACCTTCTTCACGTCACAGTAACAGTAAGTAACTCCAGCACTCACACAAATATAATCACAACGTCTCACATAGCTCGTGAGATAATTGTTTTCCGCAAATATTTGTAGAGAAATTTGTTCATGAATTAGATATGAGTGTTTTTAGAATCTCAAAATAATTATTGACTGCAGATGTGTGGGTACCAGTGAACCTCTGTAACGATCGGATTCGTGACAGCGGGGATGCTTTCTATAAAACCAACACACCTCCAGCAGATAATAATAATAATAATAATAATAATAATAATAATAAAATAATAATAATAATAATAATAATAATAATAATAAAGTTACCACTAAGAGTGTAGTTCTTATACTGGAAATATCCCAGAAGAAAATAAACACCGGCTCCAGAAGAACGAGTAAATTTAATCAAGTTGGAAAGCCAAAGATTTTAACAACACTACGCAACACAATCATAAGAAATACAATGTAACAACAAGCAATATCCCAGATGGTAGTGTTTCATACACGAATTGAAAAGATCTCGAGTTCAAATCCAGGCGTCGATCAATTTCAAAATGTTGTCAAATTGGGTTGGAATTTGAATAAAAGTATCCAGTTAATCACAATTAACATTACATGATAATAATAATAATAATAATAATAATAATAATAATAATAATAATAATAATAATAATGATAATAGTAATAATAGTAATAATAATCTGTACTTCAAGGTATAGGCATCAAATTACTTGCTCCGTCTTGAAGCACGTTCCAGCCATATTCTTCTAGGTCTACCCACTGATCTGTTTCCACTAAATTTAATACACAATATTTAGTTTAGTTAATCTTGTAGTTGCAATTTTTTTGCAGATGTTCTTTCCCTTCTTTTTTTTAATATTTTAATATATCATTCAAATAAAAAAATATAATTGTTCTCATACTTCTATGCGTTTTATGTTTCTTTAACTTGAGTGAAGAATTCAATTTCTGAAGCATTTGTGTCATTTTGTACTCTACATTTAACTTCCATAGCATAAGAAGGCTCAGCCATAACTTTATACAATTTTAATTACGTGCCACTTCCAATAATAATAATAATAATAATAATAATAATAATAATAATAATAATAATAATAATAATAGACGTGCATGGAAACTTCTTGTAGGAAAGCCAGAAGGAAAACGCCCAGTTGGTAGACCAAGAATGAGGTGGGAGAACAACATTCACTATGATTTGAGGGAAGTAGATTATACAGGGAATGATTGGAAAGCATTAGCTCAGGATAGGGATGTATGGAGAGCTTATGTCCGTGCGGCCATGAACCTACGGGTTCGATAGTGCCAGTGAGTAAGTAAGTAATATTTATTATTATTATTTTAAATATTATTATTATTATATTATTATTATTATTATTATTATTATTATCATCATTATCATTATTCATCATCATCATCATCATCATAGTACATTCACGAATTTAGGGCCATTTGTTGACCTGTTTCGGCCTCAAGAGAAACAACCATCCAGAAGTCTTTTGAGTGGACGTCCTGGTCTTCTTTCTTCCTGCAGGTTGATATCTTAACATTAGTTTGGGTATTCTGTGATCTTCCATTCGATGAACATGTTGCATCCATCTTGACTTATAATCAGAATTTTGTTTTCTAAAGATTCCATGTGTAATTCTTCTAAGATGTCTTCATTTTTTTTGTGATCTAGTAGTGTGTATCCTGCAGTCCTCCGAAGATATCTCATTTCAGCAGATCTAAGTCTCTGTATATCCTTCTGTTTCAACGTCCATACTTCGCTACCATACAAAAGAGTTGGAAGAGCCAGTGTTTTATACACTTTCAGTCTTGAATGCTTTTGGACTAACTGTGGCTTGAAGATAGAATTTATTAACCCTAAAATTCTTAAAAATTTAGATATTTTTGCATTTACATCCTTTTCTTCTTCATATGAGATATTGCATCCTAGATATGTAAAATTATTCTCCTGCTCCAAAATTTCATTATTATTATTATTACCAATAATAAATAAATCCGTCAACATTCAGACAAAACTCAACAAGTCCAATACATATAACTAGAGCGAGGATTTTTATGAAATTTCATGTTTTAAACTATTAGTCAGAGAGCGCTGAGACAAGTATCTTTACATTTTATGATCTGTAGAATCAAATAAGACCTACATATTTTTCATATTTCATAATATTTTGGCAAAATGTACATATTTTAGTAAAAATGTAATATTCTTTCATATTTTTCAACTTTCATTTTTTTAAAAAATAAAATTCTAATAATTGGTTTAAAAACATTTTTGAAGTGAATTTTTTTAAACAATGTAATATAAGTAGACAGGAACGGCGAAAAATTCCTCAGTATCTTATCTGGAACAAGATAAATAGATTTGATAAAAGAAAATAATTGAAAAAAAAGGACACATGGAATGACCAAGTGGAGGCTTTTGTCCGAAACTACAAACAGAACAGAACAGGGATTTCCTAATCTCTGACAAGAACATGAATAAGTAGAACAACAATGTTAGAATAATAACCACCTACTCTTTCTCTCAGGTAGCAACGTGTTCCTTTTTGTTACCTAAGGGCATTCCTTATTATGTGAATGGATTACAGTACTTAAATGTAGGGAAGACTGCTGCTGCTAAACTTAAAGCTGTGCTGGGAAATAAGGTCTTACTCCACAGTTTATTAAATTAGTAAAGTTCTTGTAGATAAGGCCAATATTATTCTCACTTACATCAAACTATCATATATAGCGCGGTACATCTTTGCTCCCATTATATCATATGGTGTGAAGCATACTTTTTGATCGTACAAAATAATTCTGACAGACATGTTAAAAAATATAGATAAAGCTCCTAACTGTGTATTACGAACAGAATTGATAATTTGATTATTTAAGCACATGCATACATACTGTGCTCGGACAAATTTCATGGAAAAACTAATGTTAAAATAATTCTAACTACATTTCACCATGTTCATACGTGTAATGTATAGGATTAAAATAATTGTACTTGCTAAGAGAGTTTTGAAATACTCTCTAGAATCATTTGTGGATTAATTAATTTTAACATCTTGTTTCTCCAAATATGACATTCAGTACTTGATCTACTGCGATGGGCAGGACATGTGGTACGAATGGGGGAATGAAAGACGTGCATGGAAGCTTCTTGAAGGAAAACCAGAGGGAAAACGCCCAGTTGGTAGACCAAGAATAAAGTGGGAGAATAACATTAACCATGATTTGAGGGTATTAGATTATAGAGGGAATGATGGGAAAACATTGGCTCAGGATAGGGATGTATGGAGAGCTTATGTCCGTGCGGCCATGAACCACGGGTTCTATCGTGCCAGTGAGTTAGTTAGTTAGGACTTGGTCTGCATGTGTTCTGATTCGTCCAATTTAATGTTATTGTGACATTTATATATACTGGAATTCATCATATTTATGCAAGGTAAACAGAAGTCATCCAAACTGTACCTACTCTAAATTTTGTCAGTGGTAAATTCGGTGGAAGCAGGTTACTGCGGTTACTATTTTTGTTTTTTGTTTATGTTTGGATTTCATAATTAAATATCATTAGATAAATTAATTGATCGCGTTTATATAAACCCAGTATTAATTTATTGAAATAAAATGTCATACCACAGGCTTGGGAGGCCCTTGGGGTAGATGGATGTTGAGACTTCCACATTTCTAGACAACCTCCAAGGGATTTCCACTGGGTTCTCAGTCCTGCATGACGGCCGCCTTTGCCCCGGAATATGCGTCTGGTACTCATTTAAATTAAGAGCTGAGTAGACCCTAGGGCTATGATGCCGCCAGAAGGTTTGGTCCAGCTACAAACCTGACCCCATTGAGACCCAAACCCACGACCTTCCGGCTTGTTAGCGTGATTCCTCACACAATGTACTTCAACGTGAACCATTAAAATTGCTTCAAATCACAAACATGATATTGTATATTGAGTCAGAATTAATGAAAAATTAATTAAAATGGAAATACAGTGAAACTCTTGATTTCTTGAGCTACAAAAAGGTTTTCTTGTCTCATTTGTGTGCTGGTATGTATACCTATAAATTATACAGGATGTGTGTACACAAATATATGTAAAAAGTTAAAAAAATAGTAGCTTCATAACATGCTTGTGTCCTAATTTTCATATTTTTCATATTTTGTTATTACGATTTCATATTTTAGTATAATTTTGTTCATATAATTCCTCGCTCTAGATATAACCAAAAGCTTTAGCAATAAATGTGAATTCATAGGACCATATAAATAAAAAAATAATCAAGTAATTGTTGCAGATAAAAATGAGTTTATAATCTGAATGTAAGAAGGTAAATTTCGTGAAACAATGTTTATATCATCATCGCTCACATTCTCCTGTTTTTCAATTACAATATTCTAATGTCATTGAATACTGAATCCTTCCACCTCAGTCTTGGTCTAACAACTTTCTTCTACCTTATGCCTTTGATTTAACAATTTTCTGTTCAGTTCTCACTAAATGTACAGCGGATTACAATACTTTAAATTTTATAAACTTACAATTTCTGGTTCATTATAAATGTTTATTGACAAAGTTATTTTTTAATAATAATAATAATAATAATAGGAAATGTGAACTCAGGTTGAGCATTAGTGGTGGTTTAGTCTTTACTGTAGTCTGTGATAGTTTTTGTTCTTTTCGCACATGTTCGATGTGGTATTTCCTACATCTTTGTCCACACAACACACACCTGCATTCTTCGGTCGGCTCGTGGAATTTCTTGTTTATACATATTTTGTTATGAAACCCAAGCACTGCGAGTCGTGTTGTGACGTGTCTCTGGGGGTTGCACTCTCTGGTCCATCTGTCGTCTAGCATGGCAGTTGTGATGTAGAAATCTATGTCTATTTCTGATGCTTATTAATTTCTGGTACGGTTCTGTGGATTGTAGATAGAATTGGGTTCTTATGTCCTCTATGAAGTAGGTGTCTCTCATGAGTTCGTAAGCAAAATGAGATGGCGATGTTTTTTCCTATTCTCAGGATGCGTTTCATGAACATTGCTTTGACTTTTTCTATTCTTATCAGATCTCCGATCTTGAGTTTTTCCCAAATTATCTCTATCTCATATGTTATAACTGGTTCCACTGTCGTTTTGAATATTTGCATTGCTGTATCTGTCGATAGGTTGGCGAGATTCGGGATATTGTATGATGTTCGGATGGCTGCCGCTGTTCTTTCTTGGATGTGTATTCCGAAGGATGTTGCTGTTGTCTGTAGAGTGAATCCTAAATATTTGTATTTTCCCACTTTTTGTAGTGGTTGCTTGAGTAGTATTATGTTGTCTTTTGGTGTTGATTTTCCAAGTGGACGTGATTGTGTGTTGTAGGTTATGTTGGTAATACTAGTTCTCCTGATGGTGTTCACACCGATCAGACCACTGGAGTGTCCAACACAATGCCGCTGCAGTAATTACAAAACTTGGTGCAAACACTCCAGACTCTACAAACTGCCAACACAACTACCAGAGACCACAGAGTTACTCAGCATCCACTACGACGACATTAAAATACTCAATAGAGCCATGGTAACTGGATGCGGGTTGTGGAACTTAACACACCTCGAGCTACACAAGGTGCAATTACAACAAATCGTACCCGGTTCGTTTAGAGACGTGAATCTGTTAGAGAAACTGACCATCACGTACAACAACATAAGTGTGTTACACGCTGACACATTCAAATACCTTAACAATCTGTATTACTTAAAGTTACGATATAACGGCATAATACATTTACAGGACAGGGTATTTTCACACCTTGTTAATGTGAGGTATCTGTATCTACATGACTGTGGAATCCATATTGCGACAAATGTATCTAACAGCCTGAAAAAAAAAATCCAACTGTAGAGCGATGATAACACCAGGGATATTAGACTTTTATGATCCCTATTGTATTGGAAGTCCTCATCTAAGTGCATTTCAAGATCTTCTCTGTTTCTTCACTAAAATTGATATGATTGTTATGCCATCAATATACAACACTAAAGATCAATTTGTAGGAGCAGCTTAGAGTTACTCACTCATGAAATTAGATATATAATGAAAACGGAAAATTAACTAATGTTTTCAATGGATTAGAGAAATTAACAAAATTAGAAATTACATCTATCCTACATGACATAGAAATCGGAACTTTTGAAAACTTGACACATTTAAAGTACCTTGTCCTCTCTGCCTTCTCCATTAGTGAAATAAGATCTGGCATGTTCAGAGGCCTTCGATCCTTGAAGGTTCTAAAATTAGATTATAACAGACATACAAATATTACATAACAATGGGTTCGAAGGTCTTCAATCCTTGGAAAGTTTGAGTTTCGTTCATTGTCCAATAAGTAATATAAACAATGACACTTTCATAGCTTTGAAAAATTTAAGAGAATTGATTATATCGAATCTAGAGATATCAGTCATATGGGATGCAGAAGCTTTTAAACGGTTTAAATAAAATAAAAACAATAGATATTAGTACATATGATAGTTTTGACATAATTTCATTCAAGAATAACACTTTCTCTAAGATGAAAACCCTCAGTGTTGTCAAATTATCTGATATTAAATTCACCTTAGAAGCTGGAACATTCACAGAGGTTTGGGCCATTCAAATATTTTCAAATAACATATTCACACGAGTTACAAAAATGTATATTATAGTGATATTAAATACGAAATCACTTTGCAGAGAGTAACTTTTGTAATGGAGGCAACATTTGGTGATATAGGCATCAAAGCTACTGTAAAGTCAGTACAAGGTCATCAAGAATTGCAAGAGTTGCAATTGTTTGTAAATGGAATAAACCCAAACATAAAGCAACAAGTTCAAGACTTAATAAATAATATACCAAATTTCACACACCTAAACCAAATTTCACACTTGCATATAAGTAAGTCTGATTCATTGATCTTCAAAGAAAACAGTTTCTTTGGATTTCCAAATATAAAAAATCTGACATTAATAAACAATACAATCTTACACATACAATGCGAATGCATTTACACAATTAATATCATTGACATTTCTCACTATAAAAAATAACCTATATGTAGCTATAAGCTACAGGTGCATCATTTACTGGACTGTGCAACTTGAAGAAACTTGAATTATATAGAGACATTGGAAACTGTAATTAAACATAAGTCGGCAATTCCTGATGGAAAAATTAATTGGACATACCTTAATGCAGATGAACCTGGTTCAATACAAATTGAAGAAGGCATGTTCCGGGTCTTCATAACTTGGAAATATTTGTGGTTGACGGCTATTATAATCATTATCTACACAATATAAGTTTATCTCTCACCAAAGACATGTTTCAAAGATTGAATAATATCATACAAATACACATGATATATAATGGGATAAAGGAAATACCTCCAGGAGTCTTCGGCGCTGAGTGTTGGAGAATATTTTAAATTATCGTGTAAAAATATATCTGAACCATCGCCATATTGCCAACGACACTCACGCTCTCAAGACATTGCAATATTTAGATTTTACGAATAACAACATACAACATATCCACAAGCATGCCTTTATATCCTGCTTAAGTCCTAAAAACATTAAATCTAAGAGGGAATAGCTTGTTAACACTAGAAAACACTTTTCTATTCACTCCAGCCCCAAACA